>CANTUR010001407.1:0-88638 GCA_947683625.1 Mallotus nudiflorus
ATTGCTGGAGCTCGGTTGACCAAGTGTCTCAGGGCTAATCACACTGACAGTTATACTGCTAAAGCTCGGTTGACTTAGTGTCTCGGGGCCAGTCTACTGTCCAAATGGAATAAGTGAGCCTGTATGGCTAGAGTGTTGTCTAACACTATTTAAGGTTACGATTTTCTAAGGTTCTATTTCATCCTTAATAAACAATGATTTTCAGTAAAATATATATATATAATGATTTTATTGCATCTGTGTGTATTTGCTTATATACATACGTAATATATGTTAGTTTTGATTGTGTGCATTGTCATTTAGTATGCATGTATATATATTATACCAATTCACTCAGTGAGGTCTGACTCCCCTCCGTTGACTACTTTTCAGGAGAGTCATCGTCTTCAGACCTCAGTAGCAGACCCGTACGCCGGATTTCTTCCACCCCGGCTTCGTTATGTAATCTGCTTACCTGAGTTTTATTTTTATAATCTAGACACTACAGTAGTTGTAAAATTGAAAAAAGGATGTTGTATTATATTTGTATGAGTTATATACTTTAAATATTTGAATTGGATTTGTATTAAAAGATTATTAATATATGAAATAAAGATGTTCGATTTAATATCATTGGCAGATTATTTTGTTTTATTTATGATTTATTTCCGCTACAGATTATTTTAACTATATTATTATTATTAGTACATGTTTTATTTTATTTTAAGGCTTGCAACGGGTTCCGGATTCGAAAGAATTCTCGTTCCCTAGCACCGGTCATGGCCCCTGTTTTGGGTCGTGACAAAAATTAATGAACTTCCTTCATGAACCTTCTCCTTAAGCTCTACCAAAATAGGATCTCAGCTCCAAGCTACCTTAATTATCATGACCTAAAACAGGGGCCATGATCGGCACTAGGGAACAAGAATTCTTTCAAATCTGGAACTCGTAGCAAGCCTAAAAATAAATAAAAACATGCAATACTCATAATAATATAAATAAAATATTTTACAACAAAAATAAAATCACAAATAAGATAAATAAATATACATCAATGGATTTAAATCCTCTTCTCATATATATAAATAATCCTTTAATACAAATCCAATTCAAATATTTGAAATCCATAACTCACACAAATACATACATAAACCCCTCAACAATTTACAACTATTGCAGTGTTTAGATTATAAAATAAAACTTAAGTAAGCAAATTTACATAATGAAGTCGGGGCGGAAGAAATCCGGCATATAGGTCTGCTACTGAGGTCTGAAGACGATGACTCTCCTAAAAAAAATAGTCAACGGAGGGGAGTCAGACCTCATTGAGTGAATTGTTATAATATATATACATGCATACTAAATGATAATGCACACAGTCAATAATATATATATAATAAATATATATATAAGCAAATACACATAGATGTGACAAAATCATTTTATATATATTATGAAAATCACTGTTTATGAAGGATCAAATAGAACCCTAGCAAATCGCAACCTCAAACAATGTTAGACAACACTCTACCATATAGGCTCACTTATTCTAATATAATCACTTGTTCCATTTGGACAATAGACTGGCCCCGAGACACTAAGTCAACCGAGCTCTAGCAGTCTGACTGTCAGTGTGATTAGCCCCGAGACACTTGGTCAACCGGAGCTCCAGTAATCACACTCCAAATCACATCTCACATCAGATATCAAATCAAATCAATATAATCAACATCCACAAATAGGTTAGTAATATAGCCTAAATGCTATCAGCGTACCAGTTACGTACTCGATCCTAGTGCTGCCCACTAAGTAGCACGTTGTATTGATATCCTTCATTAATATATAAAACATACATTCATAAAACAAATGATGCATGAATTTCAATAAAATAGCAACATAAACCATATATATACTAGAAATATACCAAAAGTAAACCAAGTATATTTTGAGTATATATATACGTCAAATAAATCCATTATAATTGTAAAATAAACTAGAAATATATTTAAAAACATTTTAAGTATAAATGTTTAATAAAACATGCATATAACTCAAAATATATAAAAAAAATATACCAAAAATAAACCTAAGTACTAATTAATCATTTATGCATATTTTATCAAAATAAACCATACATTTCTAAAACATGCACCCTAAAACATATATATATATAATAATAACTCACTGTTATTGCACTCCACGAGATAGGTCCGACGGGCTTGGTCCAGTAGGCCTTGGTCTCGGCGCAACTAAACAAACAAACGACAACCACGACATTAGAATAAATCTAACAAAAATTCCTAGAAACTCGATCTAGAATGCTAGACTCAGAATTAGAATAAGAGTTCGACTGAACATCATGTTTTACGAGAATTCTATCGAAAATCCGGTAGAACCTCCCCTATAAAACGAACATCTCTCTACTCAAAGAGTAAAGCCAGTCCTGTAAAGAAACACACTTCGAGAATAATCACAGTATTCACAACCACAATCCCTCGGTCGGACTCCAAACTACAATTCACCAACCGAGGTTCACAATTCACAGAATAACATAGAAATACCAAAAATTCCCTTTAATAATAAAAATTCATTTTATCACTCCAAATTACATAATTAACCCTAAAACATGTTAAAAACTGATAAAAACTCATTTATTTAGAAAAATCGTATATTATTATATAATTTAAAAATAATTTATGAAAAATAGTTTTAATTAGTTAAAAATACTAAATAATTTATAGAAATCATTTCTATACCTTAAATAAACTATTAAAACCAATTTAATTACATTTTTAACCAATTTAGTGTCAAATTACCAAATACCCCTATATATAAATTCACTAAAATTAATAAAAAATTCACCAAAAATAATATAATTACTCAAAATTAATTTTCTCAACATATAATTCAATAATATCAATAAATATACTCAATTAACCAATTAATTTCAATTAAACACATAATTAACCTAATTTTCCAAAATTACATAAACTTAATAAATTCCAAAATAAATACATAAAATTTCAAAAAAATTACAAATAAAATTATAAAATTCATTTCAACACCTATAAACACCATAAAACACAATTTCATAATTTATTTAATTAATTTTCGAAAATTACAAAATATTAATAAAATAATCAAAATTCACAAAAATCAAATAAATTCCAAAAATTCCAAAAAAATCCACAGAGCAAGATTAAGCTACAAGGATCAATGTTTGTGAAGGGAGTTTTCTTGAATCAATCAAATTAAAGCTCAAAAAAATCAAGAACCCTAATAGGCCGAAATTGCAAAAATCAAAACCTAGGGAAATCTAGACCATTTAAGTGAAAAAAAGCTTAGAATCACACTCACCGAAGCTCAAGGAGAAGATAGAGACTGACGGTGTCAAAAACGATGGCCGGAATTGCTGTGATCAACGGTGAGAAGAAGTTTCGGTTTTTCGGCCAATTCGAGCTTCAAAAGGCGCCGGAGGAGGAGAAGGCGGCGAGGCTGGCTGGGGACGATGGTGCGCACGCCAGGAGGCACACCGATGGTGAAGAAACAGCATGACAGTGACCGGAGGAGGAAGGGAAGTGATCGAGAGGGAAGGAGAAGGTTCAATGGCAAAAACCGTAATTATTGCTAACTTTATGTTTTTGATAAATAAATATGTATATATATAACTATACTATATATTATAATATTATATAATCCCCACACAAATAATACTCACCACACATATATTTAATAATATATGCACATATAATTAATTAATTAATATTAAAACTAAATAATAAAAATTAATTTAATTAATTAAACCCTAATTTACTTTAAATAAATGTACATATATACATTTTATTTAACACTTTAAAATTATGTACGAGTTCATGTAAATTCGTAAAACTATTTAAAATAATTAATATTAAATTATTTACGTTTTAATTTTCCAAAAAATACAATTTCCAAAAAAATTTTATGTAAATATCTTAAAATAATATAAAACAATTAAAATTAGCTTTAAACAAATAATAAACCTCATAAAATATCATACATATATACAAAAATTATTAACACTGCATATCCCGATACAGTTTAAAATTATTTAAAAACTCGGGATATTACATTAATCCTATCCCTTAACACTGATCTGATTCTAAACTAAGCTAGCAATCCTCCTAATCTACTTATCTTCATCATTAACTCTTGATCCACTAACTTATGCAACTCTTGGATCAAAGGTTTACTTTCCACATTAATATGAGCAAGACTACTTGAGCGCTTTTGACTTAAGGCATATGCTACCACATTAGCCTTGCTTGGATGGTATAGGATATCACAGTCATAATCCTTCAAGAGTTCTAAACCACCTTCTTTGCCTCAAGTTCATATCTCTCTGCTAAAAAAGATACTTCAAACTCTTATGATCAGTAAAATCTCATAAGTCACTCCGTACAAATAATGCCTCCAAATTTTGAGAGCAAAAATTATTTGCAGCCATCTCTAGGCCGTGATTAGGATAATTCTATTCATGCTTCTTCAACTGTCTGGAAGTATAAACTACTACTACTCTACCATTATGCATCAACACACAACCTAGGCCAACTCTAGAAGCATCGCAATAAATAGTGAACTTGTCTACCCCATTTGGCAAAGTCAACACTGGAGCTGTGGTTAACTTCTCCTTCAGTAACTAAAAACTATTCTCACAAGCCTCTGACCACATAAACTTCACATTCTTTTGAGTCAAGTGGGTTATAGGTGCTGCAATTCTTGAGAAATCCTGCACAAATCTCCTATAGTACCCAACCAAACCTAAGAAACTTTGAATCTCAATGACTGTTATCAGTCTAGGCCATTTGGACACTGCTTCAATTTTCTATGGATCAACCTAAATACCATCTTTCAACACCACATGTCTAAGGAATGCTATACTCTCCATCCAAAAATCACACTTTGAGAATTTAGCATAAAGCTGATGTTCTCTCAATGTTTGCAATAATGTATTCAAGTGATATACGTGCTCCTCCATACTCTTCAAATACACCAATATATCATCAATGAAGACTACTATAAACTGATCCAAAAAATGGTCTAAACACCCTGTTCATCAGATTCATGAAAGCAGCTGGCGCATTAGTTAACTCAAAGGACATCACCAGAAACTCATAGTGGCCATATCTAGTACTAAATGTTGTTTTAGGAACATCAGCTTCACAAATCCATAACCGATGATAACCCAACCTCAAGTCGATCTTGGAGAAGAACTATGCAACATGAAGTTGGTCAAACAAATCATCTATCCTCGGAAGAGGATACTTGTTCTTAACTGTCATCTTACTCAGCTTTCTGTAGTCAATGCATAATCTCAGTGTACCATCCTTTTTCTTCACAATAGGACTGGTACACCCCAAGGAGAAGTGTTGGGTCTTATGAAACCCTTGTCCAGCAAATCTTGCAACTACTCCTGAGCCATTCTATTGGGCAGCATCGAGATAGGAGTTATGCTTGGGACCACATAAATACAAAATTCAATCTCCATATGAGGTGGTAAACTTGACAACTCATTAAGAAAGACAATTGGAAATTCACTCATAATAGGAACATCTGAGATGGATGTCTTCTCCACTGTAGTATCCTTAACTAATGCCAAGTATCCCTGATAACCTTTTCTCAACATCTTCCTAACCATGATATCGGAGATAAGATTCTGAGGTGCAAAACTCTTGTCACCCGCAAACTTAAATTCTTCATCATTTAGAATTCTGAAAGTCACCTCTTTACTTTGAAAATCAATAACATCATAGTGCTAAGATAACCAGTCCATTCCCAGAATTATATCAAACTCTATAACATCAAGCAACACCAAGTCCATAGACAATTCTCTTCATTCCATTAACACCAGATGCCCAGGAAGAACATCAGTGTCCAATGAATCATTAAGAGGCATGGCAACCGATAAAGGAATTGCCATCCTCAAGGCTTGCCAACCTATCATGACCCAAAACAGGGGCCATGACCGGCGCTAGGAAACGAAAATTCTTTCAAATCCAGAACCTGTAACAAGCCTTAAAAATAAAAGCATGTAATATATTAAAATAAATAAAATATTATGCAGCAGAAATTTAATCCCAAATATAAAAATAATAATTCCTAAACTCATTTAAATAATATAAAATCCATCTTATATATATAATAAAATCTTTAAGTACAAATTTTCGATTTAAACTTCTGAAATTTAAATCTCATATATAAATATTATAAATATAACTCACTACAACAACTACTGTAATTTCTAGAATACAAAATAAACTCAAGTAAGCAGTTTATACAATAAGGCTGGAGCGGAAGAAATACGGTGTATAGGCCTGCTACTGAGGTCTGAGGACGAAGACTCTCCTGAAAAATAAATCAACGAAGGGGAGTCAGACCTCATTGAGTGAATTGTTATAATATATATACATGCATAACTAAATGTCAAATGCAGACACTCAATAGAATATATATAATAAATATATATAGAGGCAATTACACACAGATACTGAAATCACTTTATATATAATATTGAAAAATATCAGTTTATGAAGGATCAAATAGAACCCTAAATGATCACAACCTCAAATAGTGTTAGACAACACTCTAGCCATACAGGCTCACTTATTCCAAATAAATTCACTTATTCCATTTGGACAGTAGACTGACCCTGAGACACTATGTCAACCGAGCTCTAGCAGTCTGACTGTCAGTGTGATTGGCCCGAGACACTTGGTCAACCGAGCTCTAGCAATCACACTCTCAAATCACATCTCACATCAATCAAATCAATCAGCAAGTCATAATCCACCAATAGCTTAGTAATTTAACCTAAATTCTATCGTCGTACCGGTACGTACTCGGTCCTAGTGCTGCCCACTAGGTAGCACGTTCTATCGATATCCTTCATTTAAAATAAACTCATACATTCGTAAAATAGATGATGCATGACATAATTTAAATGGCAATATAATTCATATATATACTAGAAATATACCAAAAATAAATCAAGTATATTCCAAGTATATATATGTCAGATAAATTCAGTTCATTTATAAACTAAACTAAAAATAAATCATATATATACTTAAAAAAATTTTAGGTATAAATCAAGAATAAAAAATGCACTTAATTTAAAATATACCAAAAATATACTAAAATATACCTAAAATATACTAAAATATACCTAAAATATACTTAAGCATTTAGTAAATTATTTATGCACATTTCAAACAATTAAAACATACATTTCTAAAAAATCACACATCCTAATATATGTATATCTGAAATAACAACTCACAGTTGTGCGCTCCACGAGACGGATCTGACGGGCCTGGTCTACTAGGCCTCAGTCTCGACGCAACTAACAAATAAAATATTAATACGAAATTAGAATAAATCTAACTTAATTTCTAGAGACTTGATCTAGAATTACAAAATGCAGACAGATACCGAATCAGACTTAATGTCACGTTTTACGAGAATTCTACCAAAAATTTGGCAAAACCTCCTCTATAAAAAGGATATCTCTTTACTCAAAAAGTAGAGTCGGTCCTACAAGAAATCGCACTTCGAATACAGATATCCACACCACCCTTCGGTCGAATTCCCAAATTATAATTCCACCGACTGAGGTTCACAATTTACAAAATATGCACAAAATACATTAAAATTCCATATATACCAAAAATACCCTTTATATACCAAAATCTAGCAATTTACATATTTAAACACTAAAAATAATTATATTACCGATAATTACTTAAAAATCCTAATATTAATATAATATTATTAAAAACTGATAATTCACGATAAATACACCAATATTAATAGAAATTCATTTTATAAATCCAAATTACTTAATTAGCCAAAAAACATATTAAAAATTACTAAAAACCCATTTATTTACAAAAATGGTATATTATATATAATTTGAAAATAATTTTTGAAATATAATTTTAATTAGTTAAAAATAGTAAATAATTTGTAAAAATCATTTTTAAACCTCAAATAATTATTAAAACCAATTAAACTTAATATTCAACCAAATTATTATCAAATTACCAAAATACCCCTAAGATATAATAATTCACATAATATACTATAATTGTTCAAAAATTCACTAAAATTTATATAATTACTCAAAAATATTTTCTCAACATTTAATTTAATAAAATAAACAATTATACTCAATTAACCAATTAATTTTAACAAAATACACATTTAACCTAAATTTCCAAAATTCACATAAACTAAATAAAATTATATTAATTACACAAAAATCACAAAAATTATAAATTAAATTCTAAAATTAATTTCAACCACTATAAACACCAAAAATCACAATTTCACAATTTATTTAATTAATTTATGAAAATTAGAAAATATTAATAAAATAATAAAAAATTCATAAAAATTAAAATAAATTCCAAAAATTCCAAAAAAATTCCAAGATGTAGATTGAGTTAATATAAGCAACTTTTGTGAAGGAATTTAACTTGAATAACTAAGATCAAATTTTAAAAAAATCAAGAAACTCAAATGGCCAAAAATGAGATCAAGCTTAAATCCTTACCAAATCGAGTTTTCAAGCTAAAGGAAGTTTGGAATCGGCTTCTATGGAGTTCTAGGAGAAAATGATACTAGAATCATAAAAAACGGTGGCTAAAAAGTGGTTGAACGGAGTTGGCTCGATTCTCAGCTTCTTCGGGTTTAACAGCGATCACTGGCGCCGGACAGGGTGGGAGAGGGTGGCGGAGCAGCTGGGGAAGGCGGCAGCACTCTGGGAGGCACACTGAACAGAGGGGAATGGGATTTGCAGCGGTGATAGATGAGGGGAAGGTGTCGGGAATTTGAGGTAGGGGACAATGGCAACAAACGTAATTTCTATAAGTTTTTATATATATATATATATATATATATAACATTAACACTTTACATTAAAATCTAATAATATTATAATATAAAATAATCACACACCACACAATAATATATATATATATATATACAGACACATACATATACATATATATCACACATAATAATAATAATAATAAAAATTATAATATATACATAATTTAAACATTAAATCCAAAATAATTATATATATATATATATATATATAATATGCATGTATATGTATATATATTAATATGCAAAAATATAGTCATGCATGAAACCATGTAATTTAATAAAATGAACTAACATAAATAAAATAATAATAATTATTTAGGTATTATTTTCCCAAAAATATAAGTTTCGGGAAAATTTTATGTAGAAAACTTAAAATAATTAAAAATTAACTTTAATTATTAAAAAATAATTAGATAGTCAAATATATATAGTAAAATTATTAATACTACATATTCCGATATAGTATAAAAATATTTAAAACATTGGGTTATTACACAACCAGAATTCGATGCAAAAATAAAGGACACAAAACAATGAGTGGCACCTAGATCAATCAAGATTCTAGCTTCTATGAAACATACTGGGACTATACTTGCTATAATGGCATTGGATGCCTGAGCATCATGTTGGGTGAGAGTGAAGACTCTGGCTTGTCCTCGACCTCCTTATTGACTGGTGGAAGCTTGACTAAAGCCTCTCGCACTACCTCTGCCTCCTTTGCCTTGCCCCTACTGGACCATAAACTATGAAGTACTAGGATACTGAGCTGAAGGTGGCTGATAGGGAGCTGGAGCTATACTGGTAGTAGAATGTTGTGAAAACTACTGTTGATAACCAAAACAAGGACATTCTCTGGCGAAATGCCTTGTCTGTCCACATCGAAAACACGTCAATGAAGCCATATAACATTGTCCCTGATGAACTCTCTTACACGTATGGCAAGCATTGGGTGCTGATTTTGTACTACCATATCCTGAGCTCTCTCTACTGCTTCTACTGGTAGCACCTGATCCGAATCTGGCAGGTCTGCAAACTCCACCATAACCATATCTTATACTCCTGTGGTACCTATATTATGATCTCTAGTCCTACTGGACAGAGCCTCTCTGCTGACTACTAGGGCCTATATAAAATATGGTGTACTCGGTGCTCTAAGATCCTCCTACTTGGATACCTCCCATTTGATAATAATCAGGTATAACTCCCTGCTTGACCAATCTGAGCTCTGTCTCCTTGCCCAACTCTATCACGGACTTAAGAGTCAGGCCTGAAATGGGCATCCCACCGAACACAGAACCTAATCCAGTGATGTAGGTGGTAACTGTGAAATACTGATTTCTCATCAAGTCCTCTGCATATCGACCTAGTTTGAGGAACTCTTTGGTGTACTCCTCTATTGACCTGTTGCCTTTGAAAATGTTAGTTAACCAGAGTTTATAGCTCCTCTGCATCGGCTCTAGGCAGAAACATCTCATAAATCTCTCTCGAAACTGAGCCCATATTATAGTAGTCATATGGGACTAGACGACTTAAATAACCAATTTAGGGTTGGCCCCTTAACTGACAGCTCAACTATCATGATCCTTTGATACTTAGTGTGAGCTATCTGAGTCCTCATCTTTATAGTATGCAGGAAGTCTAGAGGATCTGAAGTCTCGTCGAAGGAAATCCTACCTACTTTGGCATAAAATAAGGCTACCTCTGGATCAGACATACCCTACTGATACATAGGCTGCCTCCAAATCAGACATACCTTACTGATACATAGGCTGCATCTGTGGTATTGTCGGAGGTATAGCAGCTGCACCCTACTGAACTCCTAGTGCGAAAGCAACTTCCTCATATTCATGTTTTGTAAGTTCCTTATCTTGCAACTCTCTCTGCCTACAACAACCTGACGTTCCTCGAGGTCTACCTCTACCTTTACTCCTATGCCAAACCGGCGGCTCAGGGGGTAGAATCTCATCCTAAAAGGACTCCACATCCTCAGCCTCATTTGCTTGTGGAGCAGTTCATGATCTCCTCTTCATTCTGAAATAACAAACATAAATACAAATCAAACAAAACAGATATCCTATCGACTACGCAGAATACTAAAACAAAGAAGACTTATCGAAGACATGATCGAACCTAATTTGTTGCAGTAGTTTCAAAGAAAATACAACTCTAACAACCTAGGTTATACAATATTAAACCTAGGCTCTGATACTAACTTTATCATGACCCAAACCAAATAGTCATAACCGGTGCCAAGAAACGAGAATTCACATGAATCTGGAACCCGTAGCAAGCCTTAAAATAAAAACTCACATAAAATATACCACAAAAATACCTTAAAATTTAAAACTTTAAATAATATAAAGAAATCTCCAAATAATATAATAAAATATATTCATATAATTGTTCAAATATATAATCTCAGTCTAAAACAATATCTTATCCTATAACAAGAATGCACTAATACAATAATGTCTAATAAAATACAAGACAAATAATAGTTCAATATTTACATAAGTCGGCTGCTAAAGAAAGAGTCTGGCGAAGAGAACTAAAATGGAGGTCTGACGTAGAGAGTCCTAAAAAAATATATATTTGAGGGGGGTCAAACCTCAATGAGTAAATTATTATTATATATATGCAGACAACTTAAAGACAAAAACATTCAAGCATCAATACAATAACTATATATTTATATTTATTTAATGTATACATACATTTCGTACAGATGCTCGAAATCACATTACTTCAAAAAAATTTAAAGCAAAAAGGTTTAGGTGGAGGATTAGAGCAGAAACCTAAAATTTTTCACAACCTCGATCACTATATTTCACTAGCCAACAAACTTTTCATAACTTAAAAAATATATCTTTTGTCCAACTTTTAGCAATGGACTGGACTCGAGTACACAAAAAGGTCAACAAAGGATCCGTAGTCACACTCCTTTTTTCCATCATTCACAATAATCATCATATCCATATCTCAAATTAATCAAAATTTATGTTCTATCATCTAGCGTATTGTTGCGCAACAATCCTAGTGTAACGCACTAGGTGGCACATTCTATGGCAATCCTTTAAGACATTAACCATAAATAATTAAATGAAATCATATAAATATGAAAGGCATCTAAATTCCGAACATAAAGTTGACATTTAAATATAAATATATATATATATATAAGTGCATATATGATAATGACAATAAAATTAACAATTAAATAAAATTTAATGCAACTAATATATGAAATTCACATCATAAAAATATGGATGTTAACTATGATTTCTAAATGTTATGCATACATATAATAATAATTCACAGTTTGAGTGCGCTCCTCTACCTTGGCTAGGCTGGCTCCATCTGATAAGCCTAGCTCATGGAACAGTTAAGGAATAATAATAATAATAATAATAATAATAATAATAATAATAATAATAATAATAATAATAATAATAATAATAATAATAATAGAATTAAATTTCTAATTTTATACTTCTAGAATTTCTAAAGAATGACTTGATCTAAAACGCGACTCAACTAAAACTCAAAACTTAGGACCGACCCGATGTCGTGCTTTACGAGAATTCTACTGAAAATTCGGCAGAATCTCCTCTATAAAATGGATATCTCTCTACTGACACACTTCAAATAACCACAAAGCTCAACTTCTCGGGTTGGACCCACAAACTACATTTATTACCCAACCGAAAATCAACAAATTTCACAATTAATAAAATAATGTAAATGTCAATAATTCATCAAAAATTATAAAATTCATTTAAATACCACAATCAATTTATTTACATAATAAAAGTATAAAAGATATTTATTTCCAAAATAAGTAATAAAATTCTAATTTATAATTAAATTATATTAATCAAATATATTCTTCAATTTTTGAAATTAAATAGCATAAATTACAAATAATTATTTAAAATTTTCAAATATATAATAGAAATGGCCAATAACTCATTGGAATTTAAAAATAATAAATAAATTTCTTATTCGAATATATTTCCAAAAATTATTAATAATTAGCTAAAAATAGGAAATAATTTACAAAAATTATTTTAATACTATTTATTACTTAAAAATTATCCAAAACATAATAATTTCAACTAAAAAATTACTGATTTATACCAATTTTTCCAAAAATTCATTTTTCACATAAACATTCAAAAATTTATAATAAAAATTTGGTACATAATTTCAATAAATTTTCTTCACAATATTTACTCAAAATACATCAAAGAATTTATTAAAAATATAAAATTTTCTCAAGCTATGAACAGAAACTATGAATTGTGTTCATGCTAGGAATAGTGTGATTTCGAAAATCAATTCCAAAATTAAATCTAAATACATTTTTGGAAACGTTAAAATTTCTACAACAATAATCTAAAATCAATTTAATATAAAATAACCTAATTTAACACAAAATTAACAAATCAAATTTCTAAAACCTAATCATCCAAAATTGAAGTTAAATCCGGAGTTGTTGGACGAATTACCTTGGGGGAAAAGAAGCCCAAGAGGTAAGGAACAGATTGAACCTAAAAACTTGGTCTAAGGGCACTAGAATTGACGTTGGTGAATAAAAGAAAACTGTCACGACCCAAAACAGGGGTCATGACCGGCGCTAGGGAACGGGAATTTTTTCGAATCCGAAACCTGTAGCAAGCCTAAAAATAAAATAAAACATGCTATAATAATAATAATATCATAATTAAATAAAATATTGTGCAGCGGAAATAAAATCATAAATATAAAAATAATAATCCACCACCAAGGAATTTAAATCAAATTCTCATCTCATATATAAATAAATCCTTTAATACAAGTTTCAGTTCAAATTCTTAAAATACATATCTCATATAAATACAATACACCAATCTCCGAAACAACCACAACTACTGCAGTGTCTAGATCATAAAATAAAACTCAATACTCAGATAAGCAGTTTACACAAAGAAGCCGGGGCGGAAGAAATCCGGCGTACAGGCCTGCTACTGAGGTCTGAAGACGAAGACTCTCCTGAAAAATTAGTCAACGGAGGAGAGTCAGACCTCACTGAGTGAATTACTATAATATATATACATGCATACTAAATGACAATGCATACAATCAACAGTATATATCTAATATGTATATATACAGGCAAATACACACAGATGCAGTAAAATCATTTTATATATTTTATTGAAAATCATCGTTTATGAAAGATCAAATAGAACCCTAGAAAATCACAACCTCAAAACAATGTTAGACAACACTCTAGCCATACAGGCTCACTTATTCCAAATAAATTCACTTATTCCATTTGGATAGTAGACTGGCCCCGAGACACTAAGTTAACCGAGCTCCAGCAATCTGACTATCAGTGTGATTGGCCCCGAGACACTTGATCAACCGAGCTTCAGCAATCACACCTCCAAACCATATCTCACACATCAAATAATCATATCCAATCAATATCCACAAATAGGTTAGTAATATAGCCTAAATGCTATAAGCGTACCGGTACGTACTCGGTCCTAGTGCTGCCCACTAGGTAGCACGTTCTATTGATATCCTTCATTTTAAATATAAAACATACATTCATAAAAATAAATAATGCATGAATTTAAAATAAATAGCAACATAAACCATATATATACTAGAAATATACCAAAAATAAACCAGGTATATTTCGAGTATATATACGTCAAATAAATCCAGATAGATTACGAAATAAACTAGACATATATTCAAAAACATTTTAAACTTAATTTATTAGCAAAACAGGCATATAATTGAAAATATACCGAAAATAAACCCAAGATAAACCAAAAATAAACTAAAAATAAAATTAAATACTAATCAAATTATTTATACATATTTAATCAAAATAACACATACATTTCTAAATCATGAACCCTAAAGCATATATATATAAAATAGTAACTCACACTTAGTGCGCTCCTCGAGACGGGTCCGACGGGCCTAGTCCACTAGCCCTCGGTTTCGGCGTAACTAAAAAAACAAGAAATAACAGACATTAGAATAAACCTAACAAAAAATCCTAGAAACTCGATCTAGAATATTAGACATCGAAACAGAATTAGGGTTTGACCGGACATCACGTTTTACGAGAATTCTACCAAAAATTCGACAGAACCTCTCCTGTAAAACGGACATCTCTCTACTCAAAGAATAGAGCCGGCCCTGCAAAGAAACACACTTTGAAAAATAGACACAGAAACACATCCACAACCCCTCGGTCGGACTCCAAACTACAGTCTACCGACCGGGGTCCACAATTCATAGAGTAATTATAAAAATACCAAAAATGCCCTTATATCACAGAAATACATTTAATAAGTAGAAATTATGTAATTAACCTTAAAACACAGTAAAAATCAATAAAAACTCATTTTATTTAGAAAAATCGTATATTATATATATAATTGAAAAAAATTCACGAAAAATAGTTTTAATTAATTAAAAATACTAAATAATTTGTAGAAATCATTTTTATACCTTAAATAACTATCAAAAGAAATTAAATTACATTTTTAGTCAATTTAGGGTAAAATTATCAAAATACCCCTATATATATAAATATACTAAAATTACTCCAAAAATTCACCAAAAATAATATAATTGCAAAAAATTAATTTTCTCAACATATTTATCAATAATATCAAAAATTAAACTCAATTAACCAATTAATTTCAATTAAAAACATAATTAACCTAATTTTCCAAAATTACATAAACCTAAATAAATTCAAAATAAATACATATAAATTCATAAAAATTCCAAATAAATTTCTATAATTCATTTAAACACCTATATTTATCATAAAACATAATTTCAGAATTTAATTAATTAATTTTCGAAATTTAGAAAATAATAATAAAATATTCAAAAATACCCAAAAAATAAAAATAATCTCCAAAAATTCTACAAAAATTCAAAAATGTAGATTAAGCTAAGAGAAACAACATTTGTTAAGGAAATTTTCATGAATAAATCATTTGAAGCTCAAAAAAATTCAAAAATCATTTATGGCCGAAATTAAAAAATTGAGAAAAACCATACCAAATCAAGTTTTGAGCTTAAACAAAGCTTGGAATCATCTTCTATGGCTTTAGGCGAGTCCAACAACACCAGAATGAAGGAATTTGGTGGTCGAAATAGTGAGTTGTGAAGAAAATGGGACTTTCGGCCAAAAATGGAAGAAAACAAGTTGGCCGGCGCCGGGGAAGACGACCGGAGTGGCGAGGCAGCGAAGGAGGACGGCGACATGCAGGGGAGGCACTCTGACGACCGGTGATCGGACGACGAGGGTGAGGGGATGGGTTGTCGGGGGAAGGAGAAGAAAATGGAAGAGAAAGGAAAAGAAATAAAAAAAAAATTTGTATATATATATATATATATATATATATATATATATTATAATATTAATAATAGTTTAATAATTTATAATATAGTATATTAATATAATACTTAGAAAAATTATCCACCACACACATAATTCAATATTTTAAAATTTAATACTAAATAAAAATAATTAAATAACAATAAAACTAACAAATAAATAATAAAATATTAGAGTAATTAATCAAACCCTAATTAAATAAATACACATATATACGTTATTTAGTACTTTAAAAATATATATGACTTCATGCAATTTCGTAAATGTCACGACCCAAAACAGGGGCCATGACCGGCGCTAGGGAACGGGAATTCTTTTGAATCCGGAACCCGTAGCAAGCCTAAAAATAAAATAAACATGCAATAGTAATACCAATATATAATGCAAGTCTGACAAACACTGGCCGTTGATCCAAAACTGCGACCACTGCTGCTGCTCGAAGCACCTGACCCGAATCTGAACGATCTATGCTGACCTTCACGGCCATGTCTACTGCTCCGATGCACTCGCTGCTGCTGTCTCTGACTTTGCTGAGTCGGACCTTGCTGCTGACTACTCGAACCAACATGAAAACTCGAATCTGGAGTAGCCTGCAATCCACTCGACTGAACTCCCAGCTGGTAATAATCAGGCATCGCTCCCTGCCTAACTAGCCTCAGCTCAATCTCCTTGGCCAACTCAATCACAGACTCGAGAGTAAGGCCTGCTGTAGGCATACCAGCAAAAGCTGAACCCAAACCAGTAACGTAGGTAGTGACTGCAAAATACTGATCTCGCATCAGATCCTCTACATATCTACCCAGATGAAGAAACTCTCGGGTGTACTCCTCTACAGATCGATCTCCACGAGAAATACTGGTCAGTCGAAGACGATAACTTATACGGAGAGGCTCTGGACAGAATCTCCTCATAAATCGCTCTCGGAACTGAGCCCATGTCATCGTCATCATGTAAGGCTGGATCATCTGAATAAACCAATCTAGGGCTGGTCCCTCAATAGACAACTCGACGATCATGATCCGCTGGTACTCGGTGTGAGCAGTCTGAGTCCTCGTCTCAATCGCATGCAGAAAATCTAACGGATCGAAAGTCCCATCGAAGGCAATCCTACCAACTCGGGCATAGAACAAAGCTGCCTCGGGGTCAGACATACCCTGCTGATAGGCAGGCTGAACAACTGGAGGTACAGGAACATCAAACTCAGACTCAACAGGCTCCTCGTCCTATAACTCTCTCTGCCTACGACAACCTGCCGCTCCTCGAGGTCTACCTCTGCCACGACCTCTACGTCTAACTGGCTGCTCAGGAGGTAAAACCTCATCCTGAAAAGACTCATCATCCTCGACCTCAATGACTGGTGTAGCGACACGCGCTCGCCTCCTCATACTGAAAAGACAAATGGAAAGATTCAGACAAAACAGACAACGGAGGAATAACGCAAAAAACTAAGCAAGGAATACTTATCAAGACATACTCGAACCTAATTCACTGCAGTAGTTCAACAGAAAACATAACTTTAAAACTAGGGCCACGACTCACACAACTAAGCCCTGACACAGAACTCCGCTCTGATACCAACTTTGTCACGACCCAAAACAGGGGCCATAACCGGCACTAGGGAACGGGAATTCTTTCGAATCCGGAACCCGTAGCAAGCCTAAAAATAAAATAAACATGCAATAGTAATACCAATATATAATGCAGCGGAAATAAAAATCATCATAACTATCACAATAACATTTCCACCAACTAGATTTAAATTAAATACTCATCTCATATATATATAAACTCTTTTAATACAAATCCAATTCAAATATATAATACAACATCTCTTTAATAATTTAATGACTACTGCAGTGTCTAGATAAAATAAAACTCAAGACTCAGGGAAGCAATTTACACAAAGAAGCCGGGGCAGAAGAAATCCGACGTACAGGCCTGCTACTGAGGTCTGAAGATGATGACTCTCCTGAAAAAAAAATGGTCAACAGAGGGGAGTCAGACCTCACTGAGTGAATTACTATAATATATATACATGCATACTAAATGACAATGCATACAATCAACAGTATATATCTAATATGTATATATACAGGCAATACACACAGATGTAGTAAAATCATTTTATATATTTTTATTAAAATCATCGTTTATGAAGGATCAACTAGAACCCTATGATATCAAAACCTCAAACAGTGTTAGACAACACTCTAGCCATACAGGCTCACTTAATCCAAATATATCCATTTAATCCATTTAGACAGTAGACTGGCCCCGAGACACTAAGCCAACCGAGCTCCAACAGTCTGACTGCCAGTGTGATTGGCCCCGAGACACTTGGTCAACCGAGCTCCAACAATCACACCCCTAAATCACATCTCACACATCAGATAAATCAATTCCAATCAATATCCACAAATAGGTTAGTAATATAGCCTAAGTGCTATAAGCGCACCGGTACGTACTCAGTCCTAGTGCTGCCCACTAGGTAGCACAGTCTATCGATATCCTTCAATAATAAATATAAAACATTCATTCACAAATAAATGATGCATGAAATTAAATAAAATAACATTATAAACCATATATATACTGGCAATATACCAAAAGTAAACCAGGTATATTTAGAGTATATATACGTCAAATAAATTCAATTAAATTACAAATTAAGCTAGAAATATATTTAAAAACATTTTAAATATAATTTATTAATGAAACATGCATATAATTTAATATATACCAAAATAAACCAAAAATAAACTAAAGATATACTTAAATACTAATCACATTATTTATGCATATTTAATCAAAATCAAACATATTTTTCTAAAATCATGCATCCTAAAGCATATATATATAAAATAGTAACTCACACTTAGTGCGCTCCACGAGATGGGTCCGACAGGCCTGGTCCACTAGGCCTCGGTCTCGGCGTAACTAAACATACAAAAATAACAGACATCAAAATAAACCTAACAGAAAATCCTAGAAACTCAATCTAGAATATTAAACACAGAATCGAAATTAGGGTTCGACCGGATATCACGTTTTATGAGAATTCTACCGAAAATTTGATAGAACCTCCCCTGTAAAATGGACATCTCTCTACTCAAAGAGTAGAGCCGACCCTGCAAAGAAACATACTTCGAAAAATAGGCACAACAACTCTTCCACAACCCCTCGGTCGGACTCCAAACTACAGTCTATCGACCGGGGTCCACAATCACAAAACAATTTCAGAAATACCAAAAATAGCCTTATAACATAGAAATTCATTTTATAATTAGAAATTACATAATTAACCTTTAAACATAGTAAAAACCGATAAAAACTCATTTTATTAGAAAAATCGTATATTATATATATAATTGAAAATAATTCATGAAAAATAGTTTTAATTAGTTAAAAATACTAAATAATTTGTAGAAATCAGTTTTATACCTTAAATAACTATTAAAACCAATTAAATTACATTTTTAGCCAATTTTTTATAAAATTACCAAAATACCCCTATATATGTAAATATACTAAAATTACTTCAAAAATTCACCAAAAATAATATAATTATCCAAAAATTAATTTTATCAACATATTTATCAATAATATCAATAATTAAACTCAATTAACCAATTAATTTCAATTAGAAACATAGTTAACCCTAATTTTCCAAAATTACCTAAACTAATAAAATTTAAAATAAATACATAGAAATTCATAACAATTCCAAATAAATTCCTATAATTCATTTAAACACCTATAATTATCATAAAACATAATTTCATAATTTAATTAATTAATTTCCGAAAATTAGAAAATAATATTAAAATATTCAAAAATACCCAAAAATCAAAATAATTCCGAAAAATTCCAAAAAAATTCATACATGTAGATTAAGCTAAGATTAAAAACATTTGTTAAGGGACTTTTCATGAATCAATCAAATTGAAGTTCAAAAAAATTCAAGAACCCTAATATGGCCGAATTCGAAAAATCAAAACCTAAGCAAATCAAGACCATTTCAAGTGAAACAAAGCTTGGAATTACACTCACCGGAGCTCAAGGAGAATAAAGAGACTGGCGGTGTCAAAAATGGTGGCCGAAAACGTCGTGATCGACGGTGAAGAAGAATTCGGCTTCTCCGGCCAAAATCAACCCCCAGACGCCGGAAACGGCTGTAACAGGCGGCGAGAAAGGCTGAGGAAGGTGATGGCATGCCGGATGGCACACCAACGGCAATAAATCAGTGTGACAGTGGTCGGACGGCGATGGGGATGGTCGGGGAAGGAGTTCGCTCGGGAGCAGTTTTGTAATTTTCCAAAATTTGATTTTTTTGACTTATTATATGTATATATATATACTTTACACTATATAATAAAATAATATTAAATTACACACATTAAATATACACCACACACTTAATATTTAATATTTTAAAATTTAATAATAAATAAAAATAATTAAATAACAATAAAACTAATAAATAAATAATAAAATATTAGGATAATATTAATTAAACCCTAATTAGATAAATAAGTACACATATACACGTTATCTAGTATTTTAAAAATATGTATGAGCTCATGCAAGTCCGTAAATCTATTCAAAATAATTAATAGTAAATTATTTACGTGAAAATTTCCCCGAAAATGAAAGTCTCGGGAAAATTTTACGTAAAGTACTTAAAATAATAATAAACAATTAAAAAACGATTTTAATTAATCAACAACTTATAAAATATCAATATCATATTTAAAAATTATTAACACTGTATATCCCGATGCAGTATAAAAATATTTAAAAACACGGGATATTACAGTAAATCTATTTAAAATAATTAATGATAAATTATTTATGTGAAAATTTCTCCGAAAATGCAAGTTCCGGGAAAATTTTACGTAAAGTACTTAAAATAATATACAATAATTAAAATAAGTTTTAAATACATATTAACTCGTAAAAATATCATAATTATACAGAAATATTAACACTGCATATCCCGATGAAATATTAAAATGTTTAAAAAAATACGGGATATTACAAAAATTTGGCCAAAACGAACCGAGAAGAGGAGAGAGAGAAGGGAGCTTTGCCGGAGCTAGGGGACATCGTCGGCTAGTGGAGGATGAGCTGGCAGTGACCAAAGTGGCACTGCTGATTTGGACAGTGGATGTGGGGCTAGTTCGAGTGGGAAAACACAGAAGCAAGAAAGAAGAAGAAGAATAGTGGGGGGAAAAGGAGTTACACCATTGGACATCATGTTTTTAACATTTTTTTTTTCAAAAAGGTACAAAGGACAAATGAAATAATATTTAATATTTAAATATCTTTTCTCAATATATATATATATATAACAATTAATTTAAATTGAATACAATTACACAAATAATAATAATCAAATATTAATTAACACTAATAAATCCCAAAATAATAATATTATTATTAAAATAATATTCGACGCAAAAATTTCAAATTTAATTTCATGAATATTCAAATATCATAAATTAATAAAATAATTATTAACACTACAAATTCCAGAAATTTAATGTTATAATTTATAAAAATTCGGGTTATAACACTTTTGCATTTATTTGGGGATTTTCAAACCTTGTTATTATGCAATTTATTAGGAAATTTTAATGCTCATTTAACCTTGATTATGCTTTAATCTACTTATTATCTGGGTTCATCTTTATTTTGATATTCACTCTAAGTATGGTGCATGAAATCCTTACTCCTTGTGTATAAAAGAGGTTTAACACTTTTTCTTTGCTATTAATATAGCTTGATGATTAATAAGTATATGCAGTATAAGCACATTTTAGAATCCTTTCAATTTATGCTTAGTTTCTGAAATAATTCAATGACATTTGTTTAAAGTTCTTTGAAAAATCAAAAAATAATATATACGCCTTCTGCATTTTAGAATCCTTTCAATGACAACGACATCTAGTTTACATTTAGTTTCTGAAATAATTTAATGACATCTCTTTAAAGTTCTCTAAAAAATCAAAAAATAATGTATATGCCTTCTTCATCATTTTAGAATCCTTTCAGTTTACATTTGGTTTCTGAAACAATTCAATGACATTTATTTCAAGTTCCTTTTAGAATATGTTTGGTTTACTTTTAGTTGCTGATACATATTTCACTTATAGAAAATGCCACAATTGCTTATTTTCATTTACTACAATGGCGAATGGACCTACAACTTCACTTTCCAAAACTTCTAAGTCATCGGAATTCAAATACCAATATAATTCTTTAGTTGCTTTGCTTTGAATTTGTTTGCCTCTATGATTGTAATTGATTGACTCATTAAGGCTTCCAATTTCAATTACTCACATTGAAAAGAGGTTTCTTTTGATGATTGTAATTGATTGATTCATTGGGCTAAACTTTCACCCATAGCTAATTTATGATTGTTATCTATTTAATTTAACTTGATCGATTCATATGTGGATTTGACTAAAGCATCTCTTATATATTATGTACTGAATACATAATATTATAGGATAGAACAAAAAATTTTCATATACATTCTTCAAAACCAAAGAAAAAAATAAAAATTAGAAAAAATTAATCGGAAACCAAAAGTTAACCAAAAGGATACAAAAAAAAATAATCAGAAACCAAAAATAAACCAAAAGGATACAAAAAATGAATCGAAAGCCAAAAATAAAAATAAAACCAACATAAATTAATATAATAAAAAAAGAACACACTATATTAAAATCTTTCAACACTTCATCACCATCAATACCATCTTTAACAGAACTATCGTTAATATTGGAATTAAAACCAACATCCTAAGAAAAATTCTTATCACCTTTAAATCAAAAACACAAAATAAAGTATCAGAAACCAAAATGATACAAAAATAATAAAACAAAACATACCCCAACAAAATCCTTTAGTTCATCACCACCACCAATAGTTTCAATAAATTGTGAATCATAAGCACGTTTTTCACAACCAACAACATCTCCTAAATCAGAACTAGAAACACTAAAAGCACTTCCACATTTCCCTTCAATTTTAGAACAAGATTAGAAACTAAAAGTAAATCAAAAAATAACAAAATTAAATACATGCTACATAATAAAAGAATGGAGATGTGGGGTATCGATTCTTATTCCTCTAACACGTTAAGCAAGTGCTCTACCATCTACATCCATCTTCATTTTTCATTTATTGACACATTATTAAATTAGGTTATAATCTGTTTCGAGATTGGTTCTTTAATTTGAAGTTATAAAACATTATTTGTATTTTACAAATACATTAGAATACTTGAAATCTTAAAACTGTTAAAATTATATTTTTCGTACTTGAAATATATTGATAAAATTGATTCTATTTTAGAATCATTAGAAATTTAAATTATGACTTTATTTTCCGTATCTAAAGTTCTATTATTTCTTTTTAGAAATAGTCATGTTAGTTCAATTATAATGAATGTTACATCTTTTACACACTAAAAACTTGAATAATCAATTATGTACAGAAAATTTGATGCATGTGAGTTGCTTATATTTTTGCCATAATATTTTGTATATTTTTATAATCCACTTGAAGAATTTATGAAATAAAATCTCCAAAAAATATATTAGCTAATGTTTCACTAATGAAAAAAAGGAAAAATTAAGGAAACTAATTTTTTTTTTTTTTTAAAAAAAGAGAAAATAAAGAGAGAAATTAAAAAAAATAAAAAAGAAGGGAAGTACAAAAATAAAAAATAAAAAAGACAAAAATACAAATTTATAAAAAAGGAAAAGGAAAAAAGAAAAAAAAAAGAAAAGAAAAAGAAGTCAAGAGAAAAAAAAGAAAAAAGAAAAAAATATAAGAAAAAATGATAAAATAAAAATTTATAAAAAGAGTTAAAAAAAATAAGAGAAAAATAAAAATAATAAAATAAAAACTGCAAAGAAATTAATAAAAAAAAAAGGTAGAGAAATTAAAAAGAAAAATATGGGTGCATTTTAAAAAATGCAAAAAGCACTCTTGTAATTATGATAGGTAGATTTGTAAAAAAAAAAAAGAAAACTTGAGACATTTTTATTAACAATATTAAAAAATTTTGTATTTTTGTAAATATCCTTTTCTTTTATGGATAAAAATATATGTTGTGGGTAGCAATGCCGTGATGCTATAGTATGTTGCTATCCTACAATAATTATGAAAACACTCTTTTATTTATTTTTTCCCTCATTTAATTATTAAAAAAAATTATAAATTATAAATGTTTAAAGTCTTATATGATGAATTTATTTATATACAACTCAAGTTATAGATTTAAAAAAAATAAAAATTAAAGTTTCAAAAAAAAAACCTAATAGGCAGGAAAGTAATTGAAACTACCATCAATAGTACTATTCATATAGATGGTAGTTACATTTCCTTCTTTTATATGGTTAATATTCACCACTTGATACTTTCCTCCAAAATCATCAATGATATCATTTTGATTTTTTAACTTAGATATTATGATTCTTTGGATCCTATGCAGACATTGGTCAGCTGTTTTTTCTAATCAATTATAATTTAAATTAATTCGTCCATGTAGGTCATAGAGACATTAAACTATCCACACACAGACTTTATGAAATGGTTCATGTAAGTTTTTCACCGGGGAGAGGAGATCCGAGATTAAGCATCTCCTTCCATCTTTCACCGTAAGATTGTAATAGGTCAAAATGATAATAGTAGTAAGCTACTTCAGTTTAGCTGGATTTTAAAAAATTTGCAATCTCAATGGTTTTTTTTTTTTTTTTCAAAAATACATTAAAATTATTAACTGATATTTTAATTAAATTAATTAAGAGTGAGTTGGAATTTAAACCTTGTCAAAAATGATTTTCTTTCTAAATACTATATACGTGTATTTAAATCGAGTTATCAAATAGAAAATGTATGTTCAAGCCTCAGAAATTTTTTAACTGAGTTATCAAAATCCATAAGCATGATCTTATAGAAAGGGCATGCATGGATTGCTCATGTTTTGATGTATTTGGGTGGTCTTTTCTGACTAATTTGAGGTTCTTTAGAATTCCTTTTCATAAAACTATAACCATTCTAAAAATAAAAGAGAAAACAATTGTGTGGTATATTAATTAAGGAGCTGAATCCTTCCAAGAAAATTGTTCCTTCCAAGCCTGAAAAAATCCTGAGCGGACAATTTTCTTTATACAATCAATCCATAAATAAGGAATTTCTTTTAACTCAAATAAAACGAAATGGCTTTTATTTTTTAAAAGATAAAAAAGACAACTATGTCATTACTCATTAGCAAATAAATAAAATTAATTTTTTTTAAAAAATAAAAATCTTATATTTCACGAGTTTATAATAGTTTAGGAAGCTAACACATCATGAGGTAGAAAGAATTCCTCCTACATGGATTGTATAAAAATTTATCCTTTTTATTAATAATGGTAGGTTAAATATTTTATGTACAGATAGATTATTTAATAGGAAATTATTTTTTAAAATTAAATAAAAATTTAATTTTTTATAAATTAAAAATAATAGAATTTAAGTTGTTTAAGTTCAGAATATTCTTAAAAAATAACTATATATATACTTACTACATTTACAACACTTTGAACTCGATATGTTTTATCAGTTTACTTCTATAAATTTTATACACTTTTTATATTTTTCAGGTGTCAAAATAATTTCATTATAACTTTAAAAAAAATCATTTAGTGATTTTAAATGGTATGAAAATTATCAATAATTGTTAAAACTGACAAAATATAAAAAATAGAGGTGATTGGACTGCAGATATTCCTCCAAGAGTATGATGATGATGATCCAACAACTGGCTTGCAAATAATTAAGAATTAAGATTGAGGAAGTAGCGACTTCATGGTGGAAGCCAAGCCAGGCTAGGACGGATGGTCTATTGTTTAATTATGAGATTTTGACACTTTAAAAAGGTTAGAAGGTTAGAATTCCGACTTCATCTCCAACTTTCAAAAAAATCGATGTTCAAAAAAAAAAACTTCATGGTGGGCTTGAAAAAAAAATTCTCATGTTTTCTACTTTGAGGGCTTTGGGCCTCAATAAGTTCTTTACTGCTACTCCAATGAAGAGAATGTGTGCCCAACAATTCAACTGCATTTATGGTTAATTTAGATAAAATCAGCAGTCCATCTAATTGTATTTGTATGTCAGATGCTGAACCATACAGAAACTAGCAAGATGACAAATTTTAGATCACTCATGCATTTTTTATTAATTATTTTTTGAAACATTTCTCGTTCGGTTCAATCTGGGATTAAATTTTTATATCATTAATTTGTTGAATTAATTTATATAATTAGATTTTTTACCTGACTCGATATGATTTGATTTGTGATGAGTGGTGATACACTAAATAACTAATTAATTCTTACAATATTACTAGTTGGGATAGCTATTCTTGTTCAGCAGCAGGCTTGGTAAACACATTGTCTATATTTTGCCCCATGCTTGAAGCAGATGCTACCCCTGGCACAGAAACCAGTTCTTTTTCATCTTTTAGATTGAGGGAAGACAAGACTAAACCACAGGGCAAAAAAGTAGTATAAAAGACACCAATTTTTGCCATAAGTTATGCTTTTATTTATGGACTTGATATTGCACAAAGCTTTTAACATGATCGAGACATTTCTGGGTCATGTGATGCCTCACTAGTCAACAAATCCAACTGACTTATTAGAGAAAGAAATAATCCAATCCAAGGAATCAAAGTTTATGATAATAATTACATTGGGGTGGACCAACACCCTTAAATTGGGTATTTTAAAAGCAGCACCATTCTATCCAATAATGCACAGACAGACGTATTCACAGTCTATTTCAAAATGTTTACTTTTGCTGCTTAGTGCTGCATTTTCTTCACCTGAAAATATTCATGGACCCCTCCTCATTGTGAAGAAAGAAAAGGGTTTTTAAAGTCTTAGGCAAGAATTCTTTTTTTGGAAGAAGAAGTAACAGATTACTGATTTTACAGTTTTTCAGGCAGCTGCACCTTGTGTACCATTCTGTAATGGACTTGAACTGAAGCTTCTTTTGACAACTCAAATTCATATAGCTTGTTGATGTGAATGAAGATTTAAGGATGCAAAAACCAACATCTACCCAGATCAGAATTCCAGTCCTAATATAAGAATTATCAACTTGGGACTAACTTTGAGCTATTATCATTTGCACCTAGTTAGAGCAAAACAAAGCAGAAAAGATACAGTTCAATTTACATGCAGAAATATAGAACTCATAGTACACACATTTCACCCCCCACATGTTTTTATCAGAGTACGGATTTAGATCATCTATCCTATAAAGCAATCAGTAAAAGTTCAAATACACATGGCATGATAAAAAAAAAAAAACAAAACTGAAGAATATGTACCGGACCTCGCTACTCTGCATTGGACTTTTGTCTTCTCCGCGATCTACTAAACAGTTTCGATGGTGGAGAAGGAGAAAATTCGAATGGCAGAGCCAGAAGATCCATATCTCCTTTCAAAATCTTTACAATCTCTCCAATATCTGGCCTCAATTCAGGCATTTTCTGCAAGCAAGTCAGGGCTAAGTTGATGCATAAGCTTGCTTGATCTTTATTATAGTCATCCTTCAATCTCTCATCTACAAGTTCTAAGATGTTCCCAGATTGAGCTAAGTGCCTACACCAACTTATCAAATTTGCTTTCTCAAGCTTCATTGGCGAAGCAAGAACATGCAATGGCCTTCTACCAGAGATGATCACAAGGATCAAAACACCTAAACTGTATATATCAGCCTTTTCCATCAAGTACCCACAACCACCATATTCTGGTGCAACATAACACAGAGTTCCTCTCATGCTTGTTGTGCTGCTTAACTCGCGGCTAAAAAGATCACCACTCCACATATCACTTCCTGTAGAGTGCAGATTCTTTTTCTTCCACCCTCTTCTGAAACTAAACTCTCCATTTTGGTCAAAGTCATTTTGATTCTGCTCCCCAGATTTGTTTCGCCACTGGAAATAAAATCGACGACCAAGATGAAAATGTGGTGCTTTAAACTTTTTTTTCCACTTTGTTTCGAGATTCTTTAGCTTAGTGCTTTTCTTTCTAACCTCATCTAAATGCTCTTCTTTCCACCACTCTTGCATCTTCCTATTTTTCCTCTTCCGATTCTTCCTGCCCCTTGATTCTTTCTTCTTGAATTCGAATACAGATTCATTGCCATTTTCTGCTTTGTCCAGTGGAGCTGAACTATGCAAGTCTGTTCTTTCAGGAGTACTCTTCTTCTCTTCATCCCAATCAGGATTTGTCGACGGGCAAATCTGACTCCCTATCCACTCCATAACATAATCTTTACTGCACAATTCACCACTTCCATCCTGTCTCCACCACCAATCTTTTCCCCATTGTTTTGTACCGGTGGAATCATCAACAGCAGAAGAGCCAGAAAAATTCAATTCTTTACTATGATCAATACTGCAAGGCTCATCATCATAAGGTACAAACTTACAATTCCAATCATCCCCACTAATATCTGCACCAGAAACCTCTTTTCCCTTCCCATTTACCTTAGCATCACTCTCACCAACAATGTTGCCATTATAATTTACAGAATTCAAGTTCAAAGCCCTAACATTATAACATGGTCTACTATTTTTCGAAGAAGAAGAAGCTTGTAAAGCAAGAGCAAAATCTACCTCATGACAACTATCCACAGGAGTACCAATTGCTGGAGTCTCTGAAGTCAAGTTTCCTGAAAGCTCTTGACTCTTCCACAGCTCTTGACTCTTACCCAAATCTTGGCTAAACAAATCAACTCCAAACTCACCCTCCACCTTAATTCTTGACAACCCAAAATCTGAGATCTTGGCTCTGTAATCAAAATCAAGCAAAACATTACTAGGCTTAATATCCCCATGAATCACTGGTGGATCACATCCAAAATGCAAAAATTCAAGCGCTTTTGCAACATCAAGAATGATGCTAAACCTTCTTTCCCAGCTCAAAGTCAAATGCCCATCTCCAAACAGCAACTCTTGCAAACTTTTATTGGGCATATACTCATAAATAAGCAAACGCTTGTTCTTCTCAACACAGTAACCCAGTAAAGTGACCAAAAAAGGTGACCTCAACCCACCAAGAATCTGCAGCTCATTCTGGAATTCTCTCTCGGATTGTAAAGAAAAAGTATCAAGCCTCTTAATAGCATACAACTTGCCATCTCTAGCAATGCCTCTGAAAACGGTACCAGAACCACCTTTGCCAATAACAATGTTATCTTCAAAATCATTAGTGGCAATCTTTAGCTCTTTATATGAGAATCTTTGGAGCTTTAGAGGAGTAGTAGAGTCAAAAGGGATGGTTCTTGGACGATTTACAAGAGAATACCAAAGATGGTAAAGAAAGTAACAGATTGTAAAGATAATCACAACAGAAGCTGAGATTGTAAGTGTCAAGAACAAGATTCTTGTTTTAGTGATGAAACTTGGTCTAGGATGGTCAAAACTTGGAGATAATTGCCTTGAAGGCATGGTGATGCTGTTTAGCTTTCTGGGTTAAATTTGTTTCAGGTTTCTGTTGGTATGAGCAAAGAATTTGGCAAGCAAGAAACTAAAATTGATGGGATATTCTTTTTTTCTTCTTTTGAAGGTTCATTTCATAGTTTCTGGCTTTCTGCAATCTGCATCCGATGTTGTAGTGTGGTTTGCTTGACAGTTGGATAATTGATAATGTTGTTTAGTTCCCTATATATTATTGATATTGATACATTCAATTATATTTCGGATACTATAATTTAATTAAATTCCAATAGTAAATCCAGCATTGATTAGCAAATGAAAAGATTAGAAAAAAAGGAGTAAGTAGTGGTAGTAGTGGAGGGTCCCCAAGGTGCTTTTGACTACAGAGAAAAAGAGACATTTGAGTTAAATTTTTCTTTTTCCTCTTCTTTCTTTAAAGAAAAAAAAGGAAAAAAAAAGTCCTCCCATCCTAAACTAAAGGGAAAGAAATTTACTCGGTTCCATTCGCGTATTGGCCATGTCTTTTGGCTCATATCAATGAACCGAAACTTTTTTTTTTTTTGAGAGAATCAATGAACCTAAGCTTGGTTTAATGAACATTTCAAAAAAAAAAAACTTGGTTTAATGAAAGGGGATGATTTCTTTATTAGTATGGTGTAATGTGCATTATTAAGAAAATTATTTTTCTTCAATGCTGTGAGGAATATACCCTTACGATAAAATTGGTAAAGAGTTAATAGATTTTTTATCTATTTAAAATGTATTATAATTAATAATTAAATTTATGATGTACATTTTAAATGTTTTACACTTAACTAATAAAATAAAATATATATTATTTATTTAACTATTAATTTAATACATTTGAAATAAACAAGAAATTGTTTGATTTATACTCAGAAATTGGAATCAAAATAGAAATAAATCATAAATAAAATAAAAATTTTAATGAAGTGTTTGATTTACTACAAAATTAAAATCGTTAGTGATCAACTAGAAACCCCTTGCAGAGGCCCTCCAGTGGATTAGGTATAAATTAATATTATTTATGTATTAAAATATATTAAATAATTATTTTTATTAATTTATGTATTTTATTTCATTACTTAAAAAATATATTCTATTTTATAAATTTTAATAATATATGACAATATTTAAAAATTTAATTAATTTATAATTAATTTAACTTAATTTCTATCAGAATGAAAATTCATTCATTGCTCGTATGAGGAAAATAGGTAATATATATTTATAGAAATTTTTATTTCTGTTCTCATATAAAATTTTAATTAACCAAACATTAACAATTATAATTTTCCATTCAAATTTAAATTTTTATGTTTATTTTTTTGAATTTAGTTAATATTTTTTATCAAAATATATTTTAAATTTTAATAAATAAACGATTATTTTTTAATTTTGAAATTGAAAATTTGAACTCACATTATTTTTTATTTTGCATAAGATAAGAGGATGATGTCTTAGACATGTCAAGAGATGGGTTGAGGCACGTGTGGTGTAGTTTGGACGTTATTCTGTGGGAGTTGAAATGTCATAAAGAGGTGGAAGAAATGATGGCCATGGATGGATTTTGGCTTTGCTAATTGCCACAGATGGATTTTGGTTTATTATGCTTGGACACTATCATATCACATTATCCTCCACATGCTAACTGTCCATTATGACGTTAACTCCATTCCTCTACTTCCTAAAAGCTGAAGTTAGCTAGGATTCAAATTTTTTAGACTGAAAAAGAAAAAAAAAATTAGGGTTTCAAAGGAGCACTCATAATTTTATAATCTTAAATATAAGTTTACACTACTATCAAATTAGAAAAATTATAAATTTAGTGTGTCAATTTTTTAATTTTTTATTTGAATTTCTATTTTTTTTCATTTTTACAATTAAGTGTCTGAACTTTAGAAAAACATACTAATATAGTGTTTTCGACAGATTTAATATTAACTGGATGCTAAATCAGATCAAACATGACTCATTTTCATCCCAATTGTTAGCCATATAATGTGTTACGTGTGTTACATTATTTACATAACGAAATTACCTTTGTTAAAGATTATGAATTGACAAAAATAACATCAATATTACCTTTATTTGAATATGTATAATTTTATCATTTAAATAATACAATATATATGGTAAATGACATAGTTAGTGACTGAAATAAAAATAAGTAATGTTCGATCTGATTAAACACACAATCAGTATCAAAATCGGTCAAAAACAATATATTTGTATGCTTTTCAAAAATTCAAACACCTCATTATAAAAAAAATAAAAGTTAGACACTTAAATAGAAAAAACTGAAAAGTTAAGACACTAAATTTATACCATAATTGTGTTTTCATTAAAAATTTGAGGCAACGTATATTTCGTTAGTTTTTATCTAATATTTTAATATCCAGGGGCTACAAAGGCTTTGATTATGGATAAAAACATCCAACATCTATTTTATCTGTATATTAAACTTTTTAATTTTTTTATATTGATAGAAAATATTTGTATTTTACTTAAAGTATATATATATAGATTAAGTCCTTTATAGGTATATAAGTCATTTTAGAATACATATATATATGTACGTACAGAAATAAAATTAATCATTATAAATAAAAAAAATATCATGACCGTCACCGATTAATCTTATAAAAATAAATAAATAAATTTAATAATAATTAAAAAATGTATATATCCACTTTCTCATTAACAGTTAATGACCATAATTTTTATAAAAATTTTAACAAGCGAACATTGTGAAAATAGAAATAATTACATTTAAAAAATAGAAGAATTTAATGAATTATGTATACATTATGTGCAAATGAAAAGGAAAAAAAAAAAAAAAGCAGAAAATGGGAAGCTGACAGTCCCACAGTTTTTGGAAGTGAATTTCAAGGTAAGGACAAGTGTTGCAATTCGTAGCTAAATTTAGAAAAACATACATAGCACTAAGTGGATAGCTACCAAATTACATCATCTTCCTTTATCTTTAAAAAGAATTTCAAGAACTTGTAATCGAAATTCATTTTTATTTTTCAAGTTGGTTGTTTTCTTGAAGGTACACTTAGCAGTTGTAAGACTTTAAAATCACTCCCACATATTGTAGTTGTTAAGTTATCATAGTCTTCAGCTCAAATTCAATGAATTGCAATATAAGAATTCAAATAAATTTTCTTCCATCCTAATTCATCCCCAAAAAAAGTAAAAAATTTATTATTTTTTCATATTTGGCATGTTATATGAGTGCATATATATATATATATATATATATATATAGAGTGAATAAAGATACATAACACGGCCGTCATGTCACGTTCCTAATAAAATAAATAACTTTTTAGGAACAATTATTATATTACATCAATACTAATTAAAATTTATCTTTGTGAAATTTATTTATTTTTTTATCTTTTCAAAAATTTAAAATGTATTGAAGTGAATATATCATGTAATGATTTAAAAACATATAGTTTGTAAATAATTTTTTTTTTTAATAATGTAAGTATAAAAAAACAATATAGGTATGAAAAAATCTAGAAGTATAATAGTAAAATCATATATTGCGACGTAACGAGCTGCAACAAGAAATATTTTCTATATATTATTGGTTTTTAGTTAATGATATTTTAATTCAGTGATAAAGATGCTATTATTGAAAAAAAAAAATCATAGCACTATAAATAAAGATTTTATGTTTATTTTTTAATTTTTTTAGTTTGAATTGCCATAAAACTCTTATTAATCTAGTTCTAACCATATAAAATTATAAAAATTTGTCAAAAATTAATTTAATTTTTATTTATTTCATATTTTAGTTCTGTTTCTTAGTGCATTCAAAAACTAGAGAAAATGTTGTTCGAAAGAAAAAAAAAAAAAAGTTAGAGAATATTAGTTTGGTTTGCTTCCATTAATATGCTGCAAGTGAATAGTGATAGAATTGAACACATTTGGACTTCCTGTCTCCACTCTCCAACAACAATTTGACCACATAAGAGGCTAAGTTTAATATAATCTCAAAAATAAATGCAGGCTATACGCATCAATTCTGTTTGACTTTAAGATTATTTTGAACATTTCAATAGTCTCATACACATCAACCCACATCGCAAAATCCAATATTCAATTGTAAAATTTGACAAACTCTTGTCTTGTTCCTTAGAAAAAAATTATACTACATGTAAGATGATATTATAAGTTGGATCTCTTATTTTCTTTTGACTTTTCAGTTATTTAAATAAAATTATACTAAATCTATTATATTCTGCATTAAAATTTATATCTCATCATTCAAACTATTTTACACTGAATCAATAAAAATAAGATTAATATTTTTGTGATATAAATTCTGTCGCTAGTAAAATACATCCAATATAATTAAGAATTTTTAAAAAAATAATATTACTAGCTCTATAATAATGAACATTGAAAATTAAAAAAAAAAAGAAAAAAGAAGTTTATTATTAGATTTGAGAGATTGTAGTGTCCAAGCAATTTATGCAAAGGATAATTACTATGTATCTTATATATTTTGATCTATTATATTACTTCATTCTTAATATTTAAAAAAATATTTATTTATCTCTGACATTTGTAAAATCATATACTATTTCATTACTAAAAAAAATGACTAATAAATATTAACTGTTACAAATATTAAAAATAAATAAATATTTTTTTAAAAATTAAAATAAAATAATATAATAAGTCAAAATATATATATACCTCTTTATATAATTATTATTAGCTCTAATAATACGGATACACAAGCTAAGCTACAAAAAAAATTTTGATTTTGGTGTACATGCTCAAAAGAGATGATGTTTCAAGTGGATAAGGACAGAAAGGTTTGAGATGATTATATAACGAAATTGACATAATTACTTTGAGTTTTTTTTTTTTAAGATACTTGCACATTAGTTGACTAGTGTAAAATTTGGATTATCTATATATAACAGAATTAATCAAATAATTGATATAAGCAATTCAAATAATTAGTGCATGTTGCTTGTGGCATCATATAATGTAAGCCAGGATTAATTATCATCTTTATACCAAGAAATGATCATTTTGTCTTCTAGTATTTGTCTTTTTTTTTTTAATATGTTCTATGAAATGAGAAGTATGGAATATGCCTTTTTTTCTGTAAGAATGATCATTGTTAAGAAATTAGAAAAAAGAAAGGCATGCACATGGAGCACTTGCCCTTTTTTTTTTTTTTTTTTTTTAACAAGAGCATTTGCCCATTTGATATTTGAGATAATTAGTGTGTTACTCTATATTTTGATTTATTATATTATTTTATTTTAATATTTTAAAAAATATTTATTTATCTTTGATATTTATAAAATCTTGTACCATTGCATCCCTAAAGAAAAACTAATAAGTATTAATTAAAAAAATATTTATTCATCTCTAACATTTGCAAAATCATGTAATATTGTATTCCTAAAAAAGAACTAATAAGTGTTAATTATTGTAAATATCATGAATAAATAAATATTTTTTTAAAATATTAAAATAAAGTAGTATAATAGATAAAAATACTATGAAACACATTAATTATCTCTTGATATTATAAAGGGACTATAAAGTGAATTCGCTTTTTTCTTTTATTAAATCTTTTTTCTTAATTAACTTATTACTTACATACTTTAAAATTTATACTAATATCTTTTAAATATATTTAGAGTTGATTGCACTTTAATTAATCTAATTTAATCCGAATATAACTAAAAAAATAATAAAACTTTCTCAATAATTAATTTAATGTGATTGTATTTACTATAATTAATCTAGTAATTCTTGGTAAATTTTATTTTAATGTTTAACTATGACCTAAACTGCAGAAACAACCAATCATGGATTGCTAATATTGTAGTTATTATTTTAATTATGACTTGCATTTGCAGACAATTCTATCTCTAGCTATAATTGCATATTGGCAAAAGAAAATTTGAGTTATTTTTGGTGATCATTTTTTTTTTCTTAACAAAAATTACAAAGATGAAACATGATGAAATTGATTTTATTTTTTGCTTGCCTGGGTTTTTTTTTTTTTTTTTTAAACTAGTAGGTCACTCCCTTGCTTTAAACTTACAATTTATTTTTTTTTTCTTGGTTTTCTTGTGAGGAAATGTGTGGCTATCAACTAAACTTATGTATATATGCACTTGAAAGAAAAAAATAATGATACATGTCACGAGCCGTGATATATAATACAAAAAAAATAATTATTTTTTCACTTTCATCTTTATAGTTTTTTATTTGCCCATAAAAATGATGGATAAAAAAAATATTTTTATGGACTACAATGAAATTATTCATATGGCAATCCATAACATAAAACATGGGAAAAATTTCAATTTTGCATCTCAAGTTTGTACCCTTATCTCATTTTGGACTCTCTTATTATTTTTTTTTTTTTGCGCAATGTGGAACTTCTAGTTTGGAAATTAGAGCATATTAGAATTTTACTTATTACAATCAAATTCTATAACTTTTTTTTAGAACAATTAAGTTCTATAAACAAATAAAAAAAACTAATTTTAATGGATACTAACAAATTAAATTAATAATTTTTTTAGAAATATATATATAACCTAATTATTAAATTTTAAAATTTTTTCAACCTATAAAATATTTTTTTTTACATTTTTCTTAAATTTTAAAAATTAAGTGATATAAAATTTCAAGTTTGTGCCCTAATCTCACTTTGGACCCTCTATTTTTTTTCGTGCAATGTGGAACTTCTAGTTTAGAAATTGGAGCATATTAAAATTTTACTGCTTACAATCAAATCCTATAACTTTTGTTTAGAACAATTACGTCCTATAAACTAATAAAAAAACTAATTTTAATGGATACTAACAAATTAAATTAATAATTTTTTTAGAAATATATATATATAATTATTAAATTTTAGAAGTTTTTCAACCTATAAAATATTTTTTTTTACATTTTTCTTAAATTTTAAAAATTAAGTGATATAAATTTCAAAAAATTACCAAATTTAATCATTAATGTAAATATCAAATTAATAATTGACCTAAAAGTTAATTTTAACGGTTAAATACAAATTTTTTAATTTTATTCATTAGTTCAAATTTTTAAATTTACACAATAATTTCTAAACCTACACTATAATTAATAAATAAAATTTTTTTATTCAACTATTAAAATTAAATTTTAGGTGAATTATCAATTTGCTATTTATATTAACGAATAAATTTGATCATTTTTTTGAAATTTATATCACTTGATTTTAAATTTTTAAAAATTAAGAAAATTTTTAAAAAAATTTAAGAAAAATATAAAAAAATTACTTTATAGGTTGAAAAACTTTTAAAATTTAATAAATAGGTTATATATATATATATATATTTCTAAAAAAAATTATTAATTTAATTTGATAGTATCCATTAAAATTAATTTTTTATTAGTTTATAGGATTTAATTTTTCTAAAAAAAGGTTATAAGATTTAATTATAATTAGTAAATTCTAATATAGTCAAATTTCTAAACCAGAAGTTCCATATTGCGCCAAAAAAAACAGAGGATCCAAAGGGAACAAAACTGGATGCAAATTCAACCTTTCCCCATAAATCATTAAAAAAAAAAAACTTTCATACTACTTTTGTTTTTGCATAGCAGCTACTTTTTCTTGGTCACTCGGTTTTACTCATAAAACTCGAGACTAATTTTATAAAAAAATAATTGACAATTTAATGCGAAAATTTGTCAAGAAAAAGAAAAATACAATTGACTGTTGTTGCATAATTTCTTAACTGTATTTTAAGATTGAAACGTTATTTCCAAAAGCAGAAATGACATATAAAAGCTACCTTTTTTTTTTTTTTTTAATTTTATGTATACTTTGTGGATCATTATCTTCATTAATTACCTCACATGCAAGGCAAAGCTTTGTATTCTAAAAAGTTGATTAGATAGCCAATAAAATTTCTCTTTTTCTCTAATTTGGCACTTTCAATTTCATCCCCTTAAACTCTTTGCTTAATTACATGACATTAATGGTTGCTTACATTTGCTTATAATTCAAATTACCAAAAGAAATTCCATCAGAAGAGGATCACTTCCGCTACTATCTCATTTCCCAACTAAATTAGTTTGCATTTCATGAAAAGTCTTTTTCTCCCCCTTCTTAAGCTAGCTATAACTAGTTTAATCATACAATTATGCTTTCAACATTTGGTGAAGTGTCTTGAATCCTAAACTATTTGATGTTACTCAATTGGTTCATGTTTGTCATTAGACTGGAGAAAACAATAAAAAGGATGATTAAAAGATAAAAACATTTTGCAACAAGCAACAAAGTTCTTCTAATATCAATTCTCTAATGATGTAAACTATATATAGAATTAGTAGTGATTCGTCACTAAAAATTTATATCTGAACAGAACCATAAAAAAGTAAAATTTTTCATAATTAATTTAATAGAACTGCACGCACTATACTTAGAATTTAAACGAAAATAGTTCAATATCTGTAGATTTTGATGATGATCGGTAGTTTATATACATTAATTACATGTGCAATAACTATTGATTTTTGTAGGTAGATTGTTTTTCATTTATTCATATAGCGCCACCATGTGGTGTACATATATAGCAGGAAACAAATCTGTATGATCAACCCACAAACTGTATGGAGCAAAACCAGGACACATCTTCTTCAAGGTTTTGATGATTTTTTTTGAACTTAATGTTTAATGAATACAGACACAGAAGGTTGGACCATGTAATATATACGCAAATATCTATGTGCACATGTTATCAACATCAATATCAACAAAATTCTTTGTCCTTACTTTAGGGCCATTTCCACTTTCCTCTACCCCGTGCTTGGTAGGTTCCTTTTTTTCTTTTTTGTCTTCTTTTTGTTCATTTTTCTTATCCTTTTTCATTTTTTATAGGGCAAATTTATTTCAATCAACCCAAAAAGAGGGCTATTTTTAATGTTTATTTGTTTGGACCAAATTGCTTCTAATTTTGACGTTTTTTAATCAGCTTAATCTCTAAATTTCGAATAAAAACCAAATTAATTTTACAAATTACACTCATTTTGTCATTTCTTAACAGTTTAATAATTTTTTTTAATAAATTGATTTTTTTATTAAATTAGTTATCGGAAATATTTTTTTAAAAAAGTGACTTGCTGCTAACAGCCCATTTAAAAGTTTTTTTTTTGTCTTAAAAAAAACTAATTTCAATGTTTCATTTCTAGTATCATTTATTATATAATCACCATATTAAGAAATTCGCGGGTCTCGAAAGTCATTTGGTCTATGTATACATATGTGGATTTATAAATGAAGTTGAATTTATGTAATACAAAATTAATTGGTTTGTGTTAACGTTAAATCTATACCACTTATAAGTCTTTTATTACTTTTACATATTTTTAATTTGGGATATAGTTTTCAACACGCTAATATTTAGAATTTTTTAAAATTTAACTTATATGATTCAATTGGAGTAATAAGATTATAAAGATGATAAATATTTTTTAACAACTATAAGATTATAAAGATGATAAATATTTTTAAAGCAACTTTAATATTCTTAAATTCTTAATATAACATGCAATGAACATCAAAGCATTCAATTAACAAAAACTTAACTTTCCCTTTAAAAATTTATACATACAAATCATCTATCAAATAACATAATTAATCATTCAAAATTTTAGTATATTCTCTTAAAAAGTGTTTTTACATAGATTTAAAATTATTTATAAAGATGAGAAAGATAAAAGGTGGAATGTCGCTAATTAATGAGATGATTGGTGCATGTTTTGACATAGATTTAATTTTATGTGACCAATTCGTTAGAGAGGAAAAAATGAAATAAAAAGGAAAGAAGGTAGTGGGGTTGTGGGGTTTGCCCACCAACATTGGAGTTGAGATGATTTTACATTGAAGGCATTGGATACTCTCGTTTTCTTTTCTTTTAGGTTATCCCTTTCTTCATTATCATTATTGTTTTTAACATTTTTTTGGGATTAATTTTTTTTATCTATTATTCTCTAATAAGAAATTAAAATAAATTTAGTAAAATTTTTTAATTAAATATTTACTTCATTTTTATATTTATAATCGTGTGTTTTTATAAAATGCAATAAATTTTATATAATGTAGAAAATAAATTGATTTAAAATAAAAATTTAAAAATTAAATAAAAAGAAGTGTAAAAGTGAATGGAAGTTAGAAGATTAATCAGAGTGAAATAATGCATTAGGCCATGACTTTGGTGTTTGAATTTCTGGCTTTATTTTGCATGCATTTGTATTGTTTGGTGCATGTGCTTTGATTATGTATAGGACCCTTCAATCACTAAACAAACAGATAATAATGGTGCCTACAAAAGAAAATTACAAACTCAAAAAAAAAAAAAAAAAGCAATAACAGTAATTCCATTATAATAACATAATTAAATATGATACGTTTTTTATCATTAATAAAAATAAGAGTACTGTGTCCCTTTCTATTTTTGTAAATGTAAAATCAAATTTAAATTGAAGTACACATTCACTCTTAAGTTGCATCTTGATGTCTGAATAGAAATAAATTATGATATTACCAACAATAATTGTTGAAATAAGTTAATAATATTTATTTCTGTTTAAATGACATTTTAAATTTTAATTATAATGTATGTAATTATATTAATTAGTTGTTTGAAAATTTTTATGCTCTTATAATCCTACCTTAACTAAATTGAATTAGTTAAAATTAAATAAATTTTAAATATTGGTGATAAAAAAAATTATGATACTATTGATATATAAAAATATTTCACAACTCATTATATTATTTTGTACTGCACTAATTTTTCATCTTGCATGATTTTTTTATAATATTTTTTTGTTTAAAAATTAATTATTAATCCTAGTCTCTAAAAGCTAACACATTAATATTCTCATGTCCTATTAAATTATGTACTACATGTCACATAAGATTGAATGTTACAAATAAATAAAATTATTTAAAATTCACTTCATATGCAAAAAAAAATTAGTTTAATTGATAAGAAGTATTAAGAAAAAAATTTTGATATTTTTTATGTTGGTGTAAAAAATAGCCAAAAAAAAAAATTCACCTTTAGGATTAAAATATTAAACTTACAATATTACAGTTCTCTTGAAAAAGATTATAGACTTTGCCTTTTCCAAAGATGAAATCTAGTAGGGTATATGTTTTCATAATAATAAAAGTAGTAGTATTAGTGATAATAAACTTAATTTTTTTTCTTTGAATTCAAATGTATGCTGAATTTATGCCAGCCTTTGTTCACCTGTGAAGGACATTATCAGATGATAAGGGATGGGTTGCAAAGGAGAGATTGGCTCTTTGGACCCGACAATAACACCTTAATTTCCACTCTTAAATTGATACTTATAATTTAATGAACTGAAAATGACAAACCATTTGAGACTTTTTTATTTGCCAATGAATCTCAGAACCATTGGTCTAAGGTGAGGTTATGAAAAGGAAGAGGTCTCAATAATCTTGGATTTAATGTTCTTACCTCTCATCACTACTATAATAATAATAATAATAATAGTTATTGTTATTATTGTAGTTGATAATAATTATTAAAACTCATGAGGTAAACTTTTATCTTCTTTTAGGATATGTCCTAAGTCGAGTAAGGATTAGTCTAGATGTAGTACAAGTTTAAAAACATTTTCCACAATTGAAACCATCTCAGGTTAGAAAAAAAAATTTGTTATAATGAAGTGATCTTAGAAGCAACTAAACTAAAAAATGGAGACTTCTTTTATTTAATGCAATTCACAGACACATGGGTATAATTTTTAATTAATACTATGTAATAATTAATGATTAATGTAGTGCTTTACCATTTAAAAAAAAAAAAAAAAAACTCAGAAAGCTGTCTATCACATCTATCACTAATGGACTTGTAGCTATATGACAAAATTGATATGTTTTGAACAGAATTATTTAATCAATTTAATACAAGTATGCAATCTTTAGAGGATATGTCTGTCTAACTAGTTATATTTTCAAATACTTAAGATTCTATTAGTTTCTGCTAAAAAAAAAAATTGATAACTTTTGAAGTAGATATGAATGAGTATTATATACTCTAGAATTGCCAAATTGATCATAGATCATTGAGACTTTCAATGTATTAGATGGGTATAAGGAAAATTTTCTTCTATTTACTAAAAAATATTTCACCTAATATTTCAATGTATCAAATTGCTGAAAAATTAATATATTTATCAGTGTTAAATAATTAAAGTATAATTCTCAATTATAAGATTACCACAAATTGCAACTACCTCTTTTAGGCTCATACCAATAGGCCCAAAGATGTTCAGTTGTAAATGGACCTGGACTACTTCAATCCATGGAGGAATCTTCTGCTCCAGGTCCTGCCATGCCCAAGAGCTGAAAGTATAGCCATATTTCCATGGCCTAGCAAGCAATAAACTTGCACAATCTGAAGCAAAAGTACCAATTCAACCAAGGTGCAATTAATCCAAAAAATAACTTTCAGAACTTGATCCCCAAGTGTTTAGGTGCTATTGGGAGGCATTCAACCACTAGCCCAGGATTCACCAGCATGCTTAATATTATCAAACAATAATAAATTAACAAATTTTATATGCTAAGTACTAGACTCTAACCTGATCTCTCCATTTACTTGCTAATAATATTAACTTAATTAAGAAGGGATGAGCCCATTAACTATATCTAGCTAGTTCTCTACCCTATCCTTCTTGCTGCAAATCAATTAAGGACATAACAACCAAATGAGCATTCAAAATGACCAAGACGTTCGGCTTAATTTGAGCCAATGATTCTGACTCGGATCATTGGTTAATCTGTACACTGAGACCATAACTTCTAAAATTCTTTTCATATATATAATGGAATCCATTCAACTCGATTCAGATCCCAAGTGATCAAAATTAACTTATTAATATCAAAATTAATTCTATTAAAAATTGGAATAAATATGATTTTAATCCATGTAGTTTAAGTGAAACTAGTCCTATAATTTTTTGCAACATTTAATTACCTATATCTCATATTTCGTATATTTTAGTATCCTATTAACTAATATCATCGCTAATATAATATATAATATTAAATTTTAATAATAAATTTATTCTACATATAATTTACAATCTATGTAACTAATTGGTTATTTTAAAAAAAAATTAAATTTATTTCTTTTTTTATAATAAAATGAAAAATACATCTAAAGTTAATTTCTAGTGAGTTTATTGAAATGAGTTGAATGCTACATCACTCAATATATAATTTTACTATTAAAAATTTGTATCATTTTCACATTAAATCATAGATTTTGAATGATATTTCCTAGAAAGGTACTAAAAGTGTACAAAATATGAAATAAAAGTGTTTAAATATCGCAAAAAAAATCACAATTAGTTGAGTTTTTTAATATTAATATTATTATCGCTGTTGTGATTTTTTCTCGCTAAGTATACACAAGTTTTTGAAGTGCAAAAAAAAAAAAAAAAAATCATTGGCTTAAGTTTTTCTAGAATACAAAAATATTTTGTAATGGATATTATTTAACAATGCATAAATTTACTGCACGACCGTTATAACGGTTTAGCTATCCAACCTTCTTCCCCAACCCAAAATTGCTCCCCATCAATCTATCTCTTTTTCCTCTTTGAATTTTTTTTTTGAAATTTTGCAGCCATATTAATTAGCTAATTAATATTTTCACTGTAAGTTCATCAATTTTTCTTTTCATATTTAATGTAGCTGAATTTCGATAATCGTTATCTCCAATTTCTTTTTTTTTTTTTTTAAATCTATTGTATATTGAATTTTTTTTTCTGTCATTTCATTACAATTGATTTTTCTACATATTTGCATTCATTTTAATGTAAATTTTGTCATTGTTAATGCAAAATCATTTCTAAATGTCATGAAGCCATGAAATTAAATCCTAAAAGATTCAAGATATTGTAATCATGGCTGCTTTATCAATTGATAAGAAAAATTATAAATAATATATGTATTTATTTTATTTAATTTTGATAATTTCATAAGGTAACAATATTAGATGCAACGATTTGTGACATGAGATCAAAATTTATGTAATGCTAGCTCAACTTTCTGAATGTATATGTATGCATGGAATGGCATAGTTAATGAGAATATTTTGGTTGTTGCAGGAGTTCTGGTAAAATACCACTCATTGCCTTGGAGGTGTCTATATGACTGGCTATATAAAATGTTTGAATGTGGATACAAATCACAGTACATTGGAGGCCAGAGAGAAAAATTTGTGAGGTATATGTTGCATCTTTCAATCCCTTCAGGTTTCACCTAAATGGGTAAAATGTCTGATTAATCCTGACGTTGGCTTGTATTCGCATTTGTTTAGATTGGATGAATTGGATTCTACAATGTCACTGAATAATAATAAAACTGGAATGAAGAAAGTTCGGTTTAATTTCCCAGGATTTTCCCTCAAAGGACGTCGAAAGAAGAATCCATCCCAATCTTTCAGATTTGGGGTGAAGAAGGGTTCTGAAGGACTGATAACATTTGGTCGACACATAAAAACTGAAGTCTCTCGTGCAGTTTTTCCTGAGGATCTTAAAGTTTCTGAAAAAATGATCTTTGATCCTCAGGATAAATCTCTCCTGTTATGGAATAGGCTTTTTGTCATTTCCTGCATTCTTGCAGTTTCTGTTGATCCTTTGTTCTTTTATCTTCCTGTCTTTAACTATAAAATGATGTGCCTCGGTATAGATACAAATCTAGCAGCTACAATTACAGCTGTTCGGACAGTGCTTGACGTTTTTTATCTGCTTCGTATGGCTCTTCAGTTTAGAACAGCATATGTTGCACCTTCATCACGAGTGTTTGGCCGAGGCGAACTCGTTATAGATGCCGGACAGATAGCTGCTCGTTATTTACGCCGATATTTCGTTGTTGATTTTCTTTCTGTGCTACCTTTACCACAGGTTTGAGACATTTCTGTAACATTTGTAATCTGATCTGGGTTGATTTATTAATGTAAATTATTGTTTGCAGCTGGTAGTGTGGAACTATCTTACTGAAACAAAAAAAGGTTCAGAGGTTTTGCCTACTAAGCAGGCACTGTTAGTTATTGTGTTTCTTCAATACGTCCCAAGATTCTTCCGCTTCATTCCTTTAACTTCAGACCTTAAAAAGACTGCAGGCGCTTTCGCTGAAAGTGCTTGGGCTGGTGCTGCATACTATCTTCTTTGGTACATGCTTGCAAGTCATGTGAGTATTTGTTGAATCTTGTGTAAGCTGCATAGTTCCTCGTTTGGATAGGAGCATTGCATTTATCTGATCAGTCCTGGATGTAACTTGATAGATTGCTGGGGCTTTCTGGTACTTATTAGCCGTTGAACGAAAGGACACGTGCTGGCAGAAAGCTTGCGTTCAAAGTGGGAAATGTGTTATAAACTTCTTGTACTGTGGAAACAGGGTGTTGCCAGGTTTCCATGAGTGGCGGAGGGTCTGTGACGACGTACTATCGAAAAACTGTAATGTTGGAGAGGATGGTAATTCACCTTTCAATTACGGAATCTATACACAGGCCATGTTTTCAGACATCGTTGCGTCCAGAGTCTTCGTCACTAAATTCTTTTACTGTTTATGGTGGGGGTTGCAGAACCTGAGGTACATACTGCTTAATTTCATTTTATGCTCAAGAATGATTCAGCATCATTCCTACTTTTTTCGGAAATTTTCAACAAATTCTCACCTTAATGATGTTCAATTGAATACAGTACACTCGGTCAGGGCCTTGCAACCAGTACTTACCCTTTAGAGGTTCTATTTTCTATTGCGATAGCAATTTCTGGGCTTATCCTCTTTGCACTTCTGATTGGAAACATGCAGGTGTAGCAAATTTCTTTGATCTGATTCAAACTGATAACAAGTTCTTGCATTTGAAAACAGTCAAATGCCATGGTGGCTATAACATTTCTTTTGTTACAACAGACCTACCTTTCATCTATAACAGTCCGTTTAGAGGAAATGAGGATCAAAAGGCGTGATTCAGAGCAGTGGATGCATCATCGTTTGCTTCCTCAGGATCTTAGAGAGCGAGTTAGGCGCTATGATCAGTACAAGTGGTTGGAAACTCGTGGCGTGGATGAGGAAAGTTTAGTCCAGACTTTACCAAAAGATCTCAGGAGGGATATAAAGCGGCATCTTTGTTTAAATTTGGTCAGAAGGGTGCGTATTTTTGTTCAGAATTCTGATGTATTGCATTGTTCTGAATCAGCAAAAAATCTTACACTACTGTGATATTCCAGGTTCCTCTTTTTGCCAATATGGATGAAAGGTTGCTTGATGCCATTTGTGAACGATTGAAGCCAAGTCTATACACAGAACAAACACACATTGTCCGTGAAGGGGATCCTGTTGATGAGATGCTGTTCATCATTCGTGGCCGTCTGGAGAGTGTGACAACAGATGGTGGAAGGAGTGGATTTTTCAACAGAGGATTCCTGAAAGAAGGGGACTTCTGCGGAGAGGAGCTTCTGACTTGGGCATTAGATCCTAAAGCTGGTGCTAGTTTACCATCATCTACCAGGACAGTCATGGCCTTAACTGAAGTAGAGGCATTTGCATTAGAAGCTGAAGAATTGAAGTTTGTGGCGAGTCAGTTTAGGCGTCTTCACAGCAGGCAGGTTCAGCATACTTTCCGGTTCTACTCACAGCAATGGAGAACTTGGGCATCTTGCTTAATCCAAGCTTCTTGGCGCCGGTATGCTAGGAGGAAAGCAGCAGAACTACGTATGCTAGAAGAAGAAACAATATATCAGGGCGAAGATGATGATGACGAACAAGCATTATTTCAGCGAACTAATAGCTCTTCCTCACTAGGCGCAACACTCCTTGTGTCTCGCTTTGCAGCCAATGCTCTTCGCGGGCATAGGCTTCGCAGCACAGGTGGTACTACAGGCTTGCTGACGCTGCAGAAGCCCCCAGAACCCGACTTTAGCCAAGAGTGAATAGCTGCAGAAGCCACCAGAAGCTGAATTTTACGGAGCAAAACATCCTGCCTGCACTCTGAATTTGGCCTCACATATACACCAAATTATATATACGTTGAGTATGCGTCAATCATCCAATATCAAAGTATAAAACAGTCGAAATATAGATCAATCAATTATTATTGATGGTGTATACAATGAATGTGTTAATCTCCCTTAGCTAAAAGTGAATAGTGAGTTGCAACCAGTTAGATGATTCTGTTTGCTTGATATGCAACAAATGTAAAATTGTACTCCCATTTTCTAGGACATGTACATTATTTCTATTAATTTGTAAAAGTAAATGAACTTTTTCAGATTAATTTGGCATTAACGTTATATAGAGAAAATTAAAAATTTAATTGAAGGCCTCAAATGAATGCAATTAATTAAAATAAGGGACTAATTTAAATTGGCTGTAAATTTTATAATATATAAGTCAAAAAAATTAAAATCTTAAATGCGTTAAATATTTAAATATTAATTTTTATTAAAAAAGAATGACTTTTTTAAAAAAAATTTCTACTGTTACTTTATTTTTTACAAAATAAATTTTAGCTTAGGATGATATAATAATACAGATTCATCATTTTGTTTCAGATTTTTAAATTTTATTTTTTTAATTAATTGTTTAACTATCATTAGTTTGGCCTTCCAATTAAATATGGTGAGTTGATGGTGATGTACCAATGTGTAGCTTCCCCTAGAAAAGAGCCCTTATATTCTGATTAATCCAATTAATCCGAAATATTATCACAGGGACCACTGATATTTTACTTTTTTTTCTTTTACTGTAACATACCTAAAACTAAAACTTCTACTAGTTATTTGAAGTAACAACAAACTTTGTATTAAGGCGGCAACCTCAACCTACTACTGTATGTTCCTATTCCTATAAGTACTGGGAGTTGACCAAGCCAAATCCTCTCGTACTACACTCAACTCAATTTTTTTTTTTTCAGATTCTTCTTGTCATCACTAGGGCATAAATCCTAGCGATTGTCGATCAATCAGTCGGTACCATTCTTTAATTCGTTTCTTTCAGTAGAATGAAAAGGAAGTTGGAAGAAGAAGGGAGCACTAATGGCCATGGTCATGGTGATGTGTTTCCTGGTGGAGAGGAAAGTTGCTTGGAAAAGGAGGATATGGGTCCGTTTACTTGGCCAATTTGAAGAAACCCTTTCCCGAGCATGGAGTTTATCCTCCCACTATGGCCGTCAAGTCTGCAGAGGTCTTTGATTCAAGTTCCCTTTAGAACGAGAAGGAGGCGTACGACAATCTTTATGGCTTTCCTTATATTCTTTGTTGTTATGGCCAAGAGACCACTTTCGACCTCAATGGAATGATGTTTTACAATCTTTTGTTGGAGTATGCTTCCGGTGGAACCCTTGGTGCCCTTATTAAGCAGCAGGAGCAGCAATCGGGTGGTTCTGGTGGGTTGCCTGAATCCCAAGTCAAATTCTACACATGGTGTATTCTTCAAGGAATTTATCATATTCATACTCATGGTTATGTACATTGTGATCTCAAGCCTGATAATATTTTGCTTGTTTCCATGGAGAATCCGGGTTCTGTTGATGATCACTTTATTCCTAAGATTGCCGATTTCGGGTTGGTTAAGAATGTCAAGATGGCTGATTCTTTCACTGGTGGGACTCCTCAGTATCTGGCTCCTGAGACTCTGGTTGATCGTATTCTAGAGTTTCCTTGTGATATTTGGGCTCTCGGCTGCATTGTTTTTGAGATGTTCACTGAGAAGAAGGTTTGGGACTCAAAATCGGATGTAACACCTCAGGAACCGATGGAAATGATCGATGATAGAATTGAGCTGCCTGTAATTCCTTCTCAGATTTCAGAAGATGGCAGAGATTTCTTGAAATGGGATCTCGTGAAGACATCAGAGTTTAGATTCACTGCTGAGATGCTCTTGTATCTTCCTTTTGTGTCAGGATTGAAGGATGCAAAGAGCAGTGAATCTGGGGAGATTTTGAATGAAGAATGTGGATCTAGTTTTGATGACGATGAGGAGAATGGTCAATTTTGTGATTCAAACTGCTCAGGAGACAAAAGAAACAAGACAGAGATCACTGGCCAGTTTTTCTTGGACGTTGCTATTCTAAGCCGCCTGTAAGGATGAAGAACTGAATTTCTGAAAAGATGGCAAAGCTTCTCCAGAAATCTACATTTTAACTCTTGCTAGAATCTGTCTATTCTAAAATTGTATTGTATTGTATAATTCTTTCTCAAATGTAATTACTGACCTCATTCAGAGAGACATTGCTTTGTTCTGAACTGCAATTACAAACATAACATTTATGAGAAGAAAAATACATATTTTTGATCCATTACATGTTGCTGCTATGTGATTTCAATTCTGTGCTTGATAACAGGTAAATGAGGCCTTAGTTTGAACTACTACAAGAATAAGAAGTAGGATTAATTTTTACAAGACTAAAATTGTTAGCATGCTTGTTCTGTACCTTTTTGCTGCACAACCATCTGAACCATCTGACTATTTAAGCATCACCTGCTAAGGCCCCGCATATTACAAGTTAGATGAGGAGCAACACAAGATTTCATATCTGATTGCAATCATGAACATGTTAATGCTGATGATATCCACATCAACTGTGAAAGACGTTGTTCCAGGTATTATATTTTGATAGTTGCCCCAGTGCTCTAATGTCTTCCTAATAATATTCATCATAGGAGCAAGGAGCTTATATTTCTTTAAGTAAAGTCCTGAATTAGAGTCTTGTGTAATGAGAAATATGCGCTGGAAGAACTTTGACCCCTTATAGGGTCCACCCAGCCTAATTCTTGAGCAATCAGGACCCATGTGGCTATGGGATAGGCTTTCACTCAATTACCACTCAAAAGAAAATTCCAAGCAGAAGAAAGAAAGCCACATTCATTCAATTAAACAGCTAAATCAACTCAAAGAAATTAATTTCCTGTATATGGCAACATTTATGATTTTTGCACATCATTCTGAAGCTTGCTAAACTCATGGCAGTGACAGCTTCAAGAGTTTATACACTTCCAGATTAAAATTGAACAAAAGTCAGCAACTCCGAGAGAACATGTGGTAACCAATGAAGAAGATCTCAAACATGTTATTTAACTGTGTAAGGAAAAAAAGTAGACGTTAGTTCTTACATTAGTTTTTTTTTTTTTTTTTTTTTGAAAGAAGTTCTTACATTAGTTTTTGCAAGTATAATTGTTAAAATGTTTGCATTCCCTTGCATGACTGCAAGATATATAAATATATATATATATATTCCAGAAACCAAAGTTAGTTGTCTGGCTCTGGTCCAATCTTTTTATGCACAGCATTTCTGCAGATACTCAACTTCATGCTCCAGTTTGTACCTATGCTGCAACAATGCTTTGCTTCATTCATGATGTGTGTTAAAGGCACTGACATTAGTTTTAGCCACGTTAGTGTGTATGTTTGCTTATTAGGCAATTGTTTCTGCCATTTTCTTCTGGCCAATCAAATTTTGCTAAGATATTACCAGTGTTTATATATGTTAGTAATCATGATCATCTTGTCAATTATGTTAATAAACACTACTAATTAAAAGCAATAAGGATATACTTAGATATAAGTTTTCGTAAAATTTTATAATTATGCTAAATATGATTATATAAGTAATATATACCAGTGACCTGAAGTCAAAATTAGAATCAAACTGACAGTTCTAACTCTCTCATAAAAAGAACTATTTTTTCTTTTTTATTTATTTGGGTGATTCCAAATTTCCTTTAATACCTAATTTTGATTTTTAAATATTTTAGTTTTTTTTCTTCTAAACAAATTCACTGTTAATGGTTGTTTATATGTGTTGATTATCAACTTTTTTTACAATATATATACTTTTATATAATTTTATCTTACATTATTTAATATGTAAATTAAAAATATAACAATTTAAATAAGTTCAAAATTCAAATAATAATTTTTATTAAAAAGAAGAATGATTTTCTTTTTTTATCTAAATAGCTAGTATAAAAAAATTCATTGGATTTTGACTAATTTAATTTGATCTGAATAAAATTAGAATTAATCTGATTCTATCTAAACAGGACTCTAACCAATTTGATTCGATAAGAGGTTGACCACATAGGCGGCAAAAGTCTCCCAAGTCTCAATAATTAATTTAATATGATGATAAATTTATTATTATTATTATTTATAAATTAATTATATATAATTAATTATTTATTATTAATTTTAAATATTATTATCAATTATTAATATTAAATTTTTACCACTAATATTAATATTATTATATTTTACTAATATTAATTTTTTTAATATATTAATACTATAAAAATATTAATATATTAAAAATCTACAACCTAATTTAAGCGAAAATAGTTTTGTACCAACTAATTCCAACGATTATTGGTTTAAGAAATATTTAATAATAAATTCCAAGTACTTAAGAAATGTTTGATTTGATAATGCATACCAAATATCTAAGAAATGTTTTTTTTTAAAAAAAAGAAAAATATAAATATTTAGATATGAGAGATTGAGAGGGAAACTCAAAAATCAATTTATTAATTATGTATTTTCTTTTTTTTTTTTTAACTGAAAGGTACCTAAGAAACTAAAATTAAAACTAAAGCTATAAATTAATTGAAGTAATAACAAACTTTTTTTTTTTTTTTTTTTTGTGGTTAATTGGTGCATTGAGATTGAGCTGAAGAAGTAATTGCTTTGTATTCAAGCATATACATTGAGGCGGCAACAGCTCAAACTACAACTGTTCCTATAAGTACTCCTCTATCACCACACCAAATCCTCCGGTACGTATTACTACTCTCAACTCAATTCTTCTTTTGATTTTTCTTATCTATTAGCATCTACCCACTCTGAAACCCTAGAGCAATCGAATCGATACTTCATTCGTTAATTCGGTAGAAAATGAAGAAGAAGTTTGATGAAGAAGAAGAAGAAGGGGGTAACTACGGTCATGGCGTTTCTTGGTGGAGAGGAAAGTTGCTTGGAAAAGGAGGATTTGGGTCTGTTTACTTGGCCAATTTAAAGAAACCCTATTCCAGACATGGAGTTTTTCCTCCGATTATGGCCGTCAAGTCCGCAGAGTTCTCTGACTCAACTTCCCTGCAAAAGGAGAAGGAGGCATTCGACAATCTTTATGGCTCTCCTTATATTCTTCATTGTTACGGTGAAGAAACTACTTTCAACGACAATGGTCTCATGTTTTACAATCTTTTGTTGGAGTATGCTTCCGGTGGAACCCTTGCCACCCTTATTAAGCAGCACCAATCTGGAGGACTGCCTGAATCTCAAGTCAAATTCTACACCAGATGTATTCTTGAAGGAATTTATGATATTCATACTCGTGGTTACGTGCATTGTGATCTCAAGCCTGAGAATATTTTGCTTGTGCCTATGGAGAACAATCAGGGTTTTGTTCCTAAGATTGCCGATTTCGGGTTGGCCAAGAATGTCGTCAGGAACAATAAGAGGAGGAAGATGGCTGATTCTTTCATTGCTGGGACTACTCTGTATATGGCTCCTGAAACTCTGCTTGATCATATTCAAGAGTTTCCTTGTGATATTTGGGCTCTCGGCTGCATTGTTTTTGAGATGTTCACTGGGAAGAAGGTTTGGGATTCAAAATCTGATGCAACAACTCAGGAACTGATGGAAAAGATTGGTGTTAGATTTGAGCTGCCTGTAAATCCTTCTGAGATTTCAAAAGATGGCAGGGATTTCTTGAAAAGGTGTCTTGTGAAGAAACCAGAGTTTCGATTTACTGCAGAGATGCTCTTGTGTCATCCTTTTGTGTCGTCAGGATTGGAGGATGAATTTGAGGAGATTCTGAATGAAGAATATGAATCTAATTCTGATGTTGTTGATGATGATGATCAATTTTGTTATTCAAACTGTTCTGGGGACCCAAGAAGTAGCACGGTGATCACTGGCCAGAATTTCATGGACGTCGCTAGGCTAAGCTGCATGTGTGGATGAAGAACTGAATTTCTGAAAAGATAGATAGTATAACTTCTCCAGAAATCTACATGTCATGATAAACTCTTGCTGGGACCTACCTCCTGTGTACTAGAATTATATATGTATGATTCTTTCTCAAATGTAACTATTGACAACATTTAGCATTTATGAGAAGAAAATTTTCTTTTGATCCATTAATTACATGTTGCTGCTATGTGATTTCAATTCTGTGCTTAGTAACAGGTAAATGAAATTGTGGACTCTGTTTTAACTGCTTTAAGAATGAGAAGAATTATTAATTTTTACATTACTCAAATTGTGCATTCGAGGCCACAATTCATTCAATTAAACAGCTCAATTCATAAAAATGAATGAAGAAATAGATGAATAGCTTTTTCACAAAATGACAGAATACAAAATTAGTTTTTGCAAGATTAAAATTAGTTTTTTGTACCTTTTAAGAATGAATTCTAGTCCTCTGACTTGTGTTGCCACTAATGGCATTAAGGAACTGCCGCTAGGGTCCCAAAATTGGTGACAGAACTTGACAGGACAAGCTCAGGATGTTGATGCATTGATTCATTCTGTAGGAGACATTCTGAGATATTCTTCTATGCTTTCAGGACTAGCTTTTAAATGTCAGGCATGATGCTCTACCTGCAGCCATGGACTAGGGAGTTGGATGCAATACGAAGACTCAGCTGGCTAATTGAACGGATTGTAGATATAGCTTCTGCAACAGTTTGTTACTTTTTTTTTTAATTATTATTATGTTAGGTACATACATAGGACAGAGCACTGAAACTGAGAAGAATAATTTCTGCGGGACCCTGCAACTAAGAAGAATAATTTCTGGACAAAGCCACTCCTGCATACATCGTCAAGAATCAGCATCAAACTTCCCATAGGAGGTTGCTGCAGATTGTTACTCTGATGGATGGAAATAGATTAAGTGTATGAGTCTATAAGGTTGTTGCTACTTTATATCTTTCTGACATATTCGACCATATTATACACTAATATGAGTACAAGCCCCCGCAATACATAACCAAAGGTGCTAAAGCAAAACATGTTCAAATCGTTTCAGAACAGAAATGGGATTGTCACGCTACCATGTCAAGGAAATAAGTACATGCAAATTTATTAGTTTAATGTCCTTAGTTCAGGAAATCTAGTTTCTTTGTGATTAAATTGAAGATACCCTCTTTGGTTCCTAAAGCTTAGTAAAAGGAAGATTTAAAACAAAAGCTGTGGAACTTGTACGTACTACGGATATATACCCTCTTGAGAATTTGGTTCTTGAAACTTGGTAAATGGAAGACTTCAAACAAAAGCTTAGGGACTCGTACATACGGATGGATCTTCCCAAACAGGTTTTTTCCTGAAGAATCCAATTTGATACCGCAAATATATATATTCCTGATTAATTAGAGAACTTTGTTTCCTGAATGGGTTACTCGGAAAGGGAAAACAACTGAATCTATTTAGAAAAAGAACTCTGTCTCATTAAGACTCTTAGACGAAGAAAGAATGCTTTCCTATTTGGTTTAAAATTCCTATCCCAAGAGTAATCATACTCTTTTCAGGTCTAACTATCACTATAAATAGGACTTCATATCCCTCATTCTTATTCATTTTATTCTCTCATATTCTAATTATTCTTGTTTTCTCTCTCTAGATCCTTTCTCTGTTTTCTGACTTAGGCATCAGAGTGTTCGTGGGGATCCTCCCCACCTCTCACCTTGCCCTTTGTTGGTCATTTGAAAGATCCCAAACTCAAGAGTTCTGGAAACAAGTTACCAAATGACGCCATTTGTGGGAACTCTTGGGAAAAGCCATTTGTATATCTGCTAAGTTAAGACATTGACACCATGACTTCCAGCCCACCACCAATCTCGACTCCTGAAACTCACATTAACCTCTCAGCATCCATTCCTCCAATTAATCTGTCAACACCTCTCCTAATAGCAATACTGCCAACAACTTTCCAGTATGCTGACCTTCATTCGAAAATACGCACTTACCTCTTGGAAATAACCAAGGTTGGCTGGCTTCGGGCATTGACTTTCCATATTATGCTCAATTGCAACACCATCACCGTCCAATACCTTTCGTACCTTTTCTGAGCCTAACAAATACACCAGTTGTAACTACACCAAACCTAAACACTGTAACCCCAAATATTCAACCTCACCCAAACCAAAAAAGAAGCCATGATACAAAAAATCCAAGCTCAGATAGCCCTAATGTAACAACAGTTCAACACCTTAATTCAAAGTGGCAACCTTGGGCCAACTCACATGGACAACAACACGACACCTCCAGAGATACCTGAGGTGAACAAGGGGAAGAGCAAAGTACTGGAAGAGGAATGTAGTTCAACAATTTCGGCTCTCGACGACTTGAAGTTAACTCATAAGGTAGAAGAAGTTATACACAAAGTCCGTACGAGACCAAGGAAGGAAGAAGAATGTATTATAGAAGGCAGAATGCCATTCATAAAAAGGATAATCTAGACAGAGATTCTAACCAAGTTCAGAATCCCACAACTAGATATATGATGGGACTAGAGATCCCGTTAACCACATATCCTCGTTTAGAACAAGAATGTTACTATAGAACATGAACGATGGAATCATGTGCAAGGTCTTCCCAAGAACACTCACAAAGAATACCCAAAAATGATTTCATCGACTCCTAGAGAAATCCATCACCTCTTTCAAGATTTGGCAGAAAAGTTCCGTACTAAGTTCATCATTAACACCCCCCTTGCCAAAAACATCAACGATCTTTGGATGTGCTAGCAAGAGGTCGATGAGTCCTTACGAAGCTATCTTGAATAATTCAATAAGGTAGCCATGTAGATTGAAAACCTTGTAGATGAAGTTGCTATAGAAGTTTTAAAAAATAGCATTAGACTCAAAAATCTCAAAGATAAGATAATGATAAAGGAACCTGGCACTTTTGCAGAGGTGATGGCTATGGCGGTAAAAATGATAAAGATGGATGAAGATAAAAGGATGCGAAGGGAAGAATAAAAACCACCAACCAAAGATGAAAGATCAAGATCCTGACGAGCAAGCTTCCCAAAAATAAATTTTAGAAACCCGGTAGAAAGATTTGATAAGGATGTAAACAGATATACACCTTTAAATACCTCTAGATCCAAAACACACCTTTAAATACCTCTAGATCCAAAATCCTCATGTGGGTTAAGCAGAATGGTATAGGAATTACCCGAACAAGCATAATAAGCCCAAGCTAGAGATCCATAAAAGATAGGGGACATTATTGCCAGTATCACCGAGAATATGGGTATAACACTAAGGCCTGTAGAGAATTGAAGAATGCCATAGAAAGACTAGTACAAAATGGTAAACTCAATAATTTCATGGACACCTCCAGAGGAAGTAGGAATCCAGAAGCTCATAGGTGAGACATGCCAGAAATAAAGAAGGCTCAGAATGAGCTAGCTGACATCATTAACATGATTATTGGAGGGGAAAATGCTGAGAGGAAACCTAAACAGAGCCATGGAGAAAGGCCAACCTTCAAGAATGAGGAGATCATATTTAATTCAGAAGATGGTTTGCATGTTCATCATCCCTACTGTGACGCCTTGTTAATAAATGCATACATTAACAATTATTTGGTGAAGAGGTTATTGGTTTACAAAGGAAGCGCCATCAATGCATTATCTTAGAATGCTTACAAAGGAATGGGAGGCTCCGTCACTAATTTGAAAGCCATCCAGAATCCTATTACAAGCTTCTATGAAGGAACTATATAATTAATGGGAATTATAGAATTAAATCTGGAATTTGGAAATCGAGATGATGAAGAGACAAAAGTCGTTGAAGCTCTGTTCAACGTGGTGGATCTCCCACTGGCATATAATGGAATTATAGGATGACCAGTGCTTTATGAAGTAGATGCAGTCATAAGCATCTGACACCTAATTATGAAAATTCCAGTCGAGGACGGAATTCTCATTATCCGCAGAGATCAACATATGACCATATAGTGCTACCAGATGGTTATAAAGCCTCATACAGAGGCCTTCCCCCTAGAAGCATAAGAAATAGAGAAGCAAGGTGCTGGATTACAACCGGTTGATGACACTAAAACATTACAAATTACTGATGGGAAAGCGGTGAAGATCGACAATGAGCTTGACTATGACACCAAGAAAGGAATAAGGGAAGTCCTTTTCAAATGCTCAGAAGATTTTACTTCTCGGGCATTTTAAATAACCAGGGTAGATCCCCAGGTTGCCTGTTATAGCTTGAACATCATACCAGGAGCAAAGCCAGTGATCCAGAAGAAAAGAACCTTTGTATACGAGAGGCAGACGATAATCACTAAGGAAATGAAGAAGTTTTTAGAAGCCTAATTTATCAAGGAAGTTACTCATCAAGAATGGGTAGCCAATATGGTACTAGTCAAGAAATCAAATGAAAAATATAAGATGTGTGTGGACTATACTTACCTTAATCGGGCATGTCCCAAGGACAACTACCTACTACCTATAATTAACCAGCTAATAGACTCCATTACTGGCCATGGTCTATATGGTTTTATTGACGTAGCACAAGGATATCTCTAGATACCAATGAAGAGGGAAAATTAAGAGAAAACATCCTTCATCACCCATAAAGGTCTTTACTGCTACAAGTTGATGCCCTTCGGACTAAAGAATGTAGGAGCAACATATTAGAGAATGATGAACCATGTACTTCAGGACCAGATTGAGATAAATGTGGAAGTATACATGGACGACATTATTATTAAGAGCAAGCATTTAGAACAATACTCAGTGGATCTAGATCAAATCCTTCGATTGCTGAGCAAGTCTAAGATTAAGCTAAATCCAGAAAAATGCATCTTCAAAGTCAAAGTTGGCAAATTCCTGGGATTCATGATATCCCACAAAGGTATTGAAGACAACCCAAAAAAAATGGAAGCCTTAACATGAAAGCCCCAAAGACTATCCACGACTTATAAAAGCTAAATAGTGAAATCACGATTTTGGGATGTTTCATCTCTTGCTCAGCCAAACGATGCCTACCATTATTTTAAGCTTTAAAAAATTCCAAGAAATTTGTTTGGACGGCAGACTACCATGCAACCTTTAAAGATGTTAAAAAATTCCTATCCTCACTACCTTTACTCAGCAGGTTGGTCCTAGAGGAAACACTGTATTTATATCTCTCGGTAGGTTAAGAATGCATAGCTTCGGTGCTAGTAAGGGAAGAAAAGAGCCAGCAAAACCCGGTATATTACATTAGCAAAATATTTTAAGGTCCGAGGTTTGGTACCTAACGTTGGATAAGCTGGCCATGGATATTGTCCATGCATCATGGAAGCTATTACACTACTTCCAGGCTCATCCCATCATTGTCAGATCCCACTTCCCCTTGCGAAAAATCTTATAAAGGCTTGAGACTTCGGATAGATTGGTTCAATGGTTGATATTACTTGGAGAATTCGACATCAATTATGAGCCCCGTTAGCAAGTGAAAGCTTAAGCGTTAGCAAATTTTGTTTAAAAAATGATGCCAGAAGACCTCACCATGACCAAAGCACCAGAGTGGAAACTTTATCTTGTCGGAGCATCCTCCACTCAAGGATTTGGCACTGGAGTTATCCTTAAAGGACCACATAAAATTCATATTCAATATGTAGTTTGAATAGAGTACAATGTAACTAATAATGTCACCGAATATGAGGCACTCATTATAAGATTAAAGTTGGTTACCGAAGTCAGAGTCGAATACCTCATAATACACTCGGACTCCCAACTAGTAGTAAACCTTATCAACAGGACATTCTAGATCAAGGATCTAAGCATTGTTAGATATGCAGGAAAAGTTATGCAACTCTTGAAGAAGATCGAACAAGATAGGGGACAGTGGGAGATCGTCTAGATACCCAGACATGAAGACTCTAAGGCCGACCTTTTAGTCAAATTGGCAACTAAAGACAATCAAGCATTTAAGGGCATGGAATTGACTAAAGCACTTATAAAATCAGTACTGATGACCCAAATATCATGGAAGTTCGAGAAATCTCGGGATGGATGTGACCGATAGTCAAATACTTGGAGAACGAAACACTCTTAGAAGACAAATTGAAGGCTCAAAAACTAAAGATGAAGGTAACTCACTTCTCTATCCATCATACAAAACTCTATAGGAAATCCCTTTCACACCTATAGTCCAAATGTGTATCCCTAGAGGAAGGGAATTACATACTTCATAAAATCCATAAAGAAATTTATGAAGCACATGAATCCCACTACACGTTAATCAGGAAAACACTTCTTCAAGGATACTACTCGGCCCACCATGTCTAATAATACCTGAAAGATAACTCAAGAATGTCACAAGTGCCAATAATTTACTCAGCTCAATCACAAGCCTTCTAACCCCCTACATCTGATCGACAGCCCTTGGCCCTTCACCATGTGGGAAATGGACATCCTGGGTCCCTTCTTGACCTCCACTTCATAAAAAAAGTTCTTAATTATGGCTATAGACCATTTCACTAAATGGACAGAAGTGGAGGTAGTTTCAACCATCAAGAAGCTCGGATTCAACATTTCTTCTAAAGAGAAATCATTTACAGATTCGGTATACCTCACACCTTGATCATAGAAAACTACAAGTAGTTTGATAATGAGAAGTTTAAAAGGTTCTGCTCAGACCTTGGAATCAAGATTAATTTCACCTTGGTAGCTCACCTGCAGACAAACGGGCAAACATAGGTCACCAACAGAACTATCATGTAGGGGTTAAAGAAGAGACTTGACGAGAAAAAAGGAAATTGGGCTGAAGAACTTAACAATGTAATTTGGGTCTATAGGACCGCTCCCAAATCGTCCACAGGGGAAACGTCATTTAGGCTAACTTATGGCATAGATGCAATAATACCAGTAGAGATTGGTTCACTAAGTTACAGGATTAGCCGTGACTTCAATCAAAACATCAATAACATTAATGCCCGGATATGTCTAGACTTACTAGAAGAAAGAAGAGAATGGACGTCCGCTATAGCTAAAGCACATAAGTAGAAGATAACACAGTATCATCTCTGACATAGTCACCTAAGATAGTTTAAGGTAGGAGATTGGGTACTCAAAAGGGTAGATATTGGCAAAGTTAACTCCGATATTAGTAAACTGGGTCCCAATTAGGAAGGCCCTTATCAGGTTACAGAGCACACATCTAAAAGGGCATACAAATTAAAAGATAGAGAAGGCAAGGAATTGCCATAATTTTAGAACTCAGACTGCCTCCAAAAATACTACTAATAAATGTACTTGGAATGATATCAAATAAAGTATCTCTATTCATTGAATAAACAATCACTTTACAAAAGTTAATTACAAAAAAAAACATCTCTATTCTACTAAATGTACATCCGACAACTCAAAGTCGGAGATGGAAGGGGGAGTAGCATGGACAACACTAATAGGTGTTGAAAGCTCTGCAGAGGATTTTTTAGCCAACCTCGGAGTACTCATTGGATGAAGGGAAGTAGCCTTCTGCTGGGCATCCTCCTCAGCAGCAATCTTAGCCAAATTAGTCGATGTTATTCGATCCAAGCTAGCCATGTCCAGCTTTGAATTCTGAGAGAGCAGGATCCTCCTACATTTAGATCTGTAGGCCTTGAGAAATCCTCCCACCATGTTTTAATAAGATCTCTTATCACTCTCTCACAGTTTCTCGACCTCGGCCAGCCGCTTCTCTAGATCCGTAATTCAAGAATCCTGCTCCTTGATTCTCATGGTCAATTAACCTTAAATGTGCTCTAGATCGGCCACCTTTTTCTAGCTCTCCTCGGCCTCAGATTTTGCCTCGGTATGCTTGGTCTGGGAGAGCTCTAGTGCCGCCTTCGCCTTATCTAGTTTTTTCTCAAACTCAATTACTATCATTCTAACCTTTGTCTCCTTCAGACCGTATTGGCTTTTGAGGTAAAAATATTGATCCTTCACCAGTAACAAAGCCTAAGTCATCTGTAGAAGGAAAAGCTTATGTCATCACCTCCATATCAAAAGCACGCAAAAAGGTTCAAATAAAAAGTGTTCGGCACTTACTTCTAGTGAATGACCAATCATCAAACCGAAGAGCTCTTTTGGACCCTCCTCATCCTAACGCTGTATATCCATTGGAAGCCTCAGTGACTTAGCATATTGATTTCGTACTTGGGCATTTGAGACACTCGGTGGCTTCACTTTATTCAAGATCCATGACCTTATATCCGAACACCCACAAAGCTTTAGATACTGGATGTATATTTCCTTATCCAGCTCCTCAACATCTGAGCTTTAGTCAATCAGCCGCCTCTTTCGTCGGCCTTCCCTGCCAAATTGAGAAAACCCGACCACTGCCTTCCCTTTTAGATTACCGAAGCTTCCTCAAGGACTGTAGGAACTTCAGGATCTGAAGAGGGGTGGGAGATTTGTACTTCTTCTAGTCTTACTGGCTTATCCACTACAAGCCAAATTTCATTTGTAAAAGCAAAAAAGTCAGCTATTTACAATTGAAAAATAAAAAAGAAGTTAAAAGATACCTTTCAATAATTAGAACATACGAGTGGAATGTACACAGTCTGGGGACACTCTCCATAAGTATCTTCTTGATACGTCTTTAACTGACTAAGCATCGACCAGGCCATCGAGGTGAAGCTATAAGACCATCTCAGTATTGCGGGTCGGATAGTTTTGAAGGCCATTTTACCCTATAACATTCGTTAAACCATATTCTTCGAACATCTAGGAAGTCCGTAGGGTGCTTGATAGTGAAAAACTTATGCCTCCATTTCTTGTGAAGATTCAAAAGCTTCATAAATAGAATATGGTTAGGAACAACCGATAAGGAGAACATCAATTCTCTTTTTTCTTAGTCAGGCTATACATATACCACAGGACATCTAGGTCTAGTTCCCTACCCTCTTCATGCATCAACTGAATAAACCCGATTAGAATCCAGTAACTATTAGGGTGAAGCTGATCAGGCGCTATGTTGTACCTATTCAGAAATCTTTTTACAAAGGGATCTAATGGAAACTTCAGACCCTCGTCCAGTTGGTCAAAATACACTACTAGCCTGTTGAGATCTAGCATGGGGGTATAAGCCCTAAACTTCCTATCTACAGTGTGAAGGGCATAATCGATAGGAATGTTGAACTGCCTTTGGTACCACCCCAATAACTCCTCATCTATCCTAGACATAAACAAATCAAAGCTAACTTGTTCCCTCGGTGTCATAAGGTCTATTTAAGAAATGCAATAGAAGAAGAATAGAAGAAGGAAGAAAAAGTTCACCTGTTTGCAAAATGAGGAAGTCACTGTAGAAAAAGATTTGTGGCTGGGGCAAAGCAAACGAGATACCAACAAAATAGAAAAGAGCAAAAATGCATCAACTTGAAGAAGCAGGGACACTTATAAAATAACAGAAGGCTATATAACAAACCATTAACTGCCCTCATAATTACTTTATTTTTCCCCACATCATTAAGGGTAATCTGGGAAATGAAAAAACTTATTAATTAAGTAGTCATCATTATAGCAGCAAAAACGTCTCATCTTCTGACACACAAAAAGACGCGATGGTTTATGCAATTCAAATTTTAAAAATCTAGGCATCGAGGTGACATAAATGTTACCCGACCTAGGCACAACATTGCCAACTGTTCTTCCACACTCGGTATAGTAAGATTTGACATTGCTTACCAATAACTGAAGCTAGCACCCTCAGGTTGCTTTTATAGTATTGAGGTTTTGAGCATCCATGCCTCACGCATTAAGTTTAGTAATTAAAGCTGGCTCCCTTAGGTCGCTCCTATAGTACTGAGGACGGGCATCCGAGCCATACTTACAAGACACCCAGACTATTAGGCACTCAGGCCGCACTTCTAATGCACTAAGATTATACAGTACTTGGGCCGCGCTTTTAATGCACCAAGATAAAGTCCAATGACTGAAGTTGGCACCCTCAGGTTGCTTCTATAGTACTGAGATTTCGAGCATATAAGCCTCGTGTCCTCGCATCGAGCATCTAAGCCTCGCACATTAGTCTAGTGATTGAAGCTGGCACCCTCAAATCACTTTTATAGTACTGAGGTTCGGCACTCAGGTTGCGCTTATAATGCATTAAGATAAAGTCCAGTGACTGAAGCTGGCACCCTTAGGTTGCTTCTACAGTATTGAGGTTCGGCACTCGAGCCACGCTTTTAATGCACTGAGCATCAAAGTTCCAGTGATGACTGGTTTCGTCACGTTGCCTTCACACTTACGTGTTAATCCATTACTTATTCTTTTTTGTAAATTTTATGCTCCAAGGTCCAGTTGGCACTTCCATGATGTGACGGTTTAAAGACTCGGTACTGAGCTTTATCTTTTCCTGTGACTGAGGCTGGCCACCTCAGCTCACCCTTCAATGTCAAAATGAAGTGACTCAAGAAGCTCGAATGTTCTATCATTTACAGACTCAGATACGTCGGACATAAATATTCGGACAGACCTGCAGGGGGACTCTTGATACCGCACATGTATATATTCCTAATTAATTAGAGAACTTTGTTTCCTGAAGGGCTACTTGGAAAGGGAAGGTAGCCGAATCTATTTAGGGAAAGGACCCTGCCTCATGAAGACTCCTAGACGAAGAAAGAATACTCTCCTATTTGGTTTAGGATTCCTATCCCAAGAGGAATCCTACTCTTTTCAAGTCTAAGTATCACTATAAATAGGACCCCATATCCTTCATTCTCATTCATCCTATTCTCTCATATTCTAATTATTCTTATTTTCTCTCTCTAGATACTTTCTCTATTTTTTGACTTAGGCATTGGAGTGTTTGTGGGGATCTTTTCCACGTCTCACCTTGCCCTTTGTTGGTCATTTGTAGGATTCCAAACTCAAGAGTTTCGGAAACAAGTTATCACAAATATTCCAGGATCTTTCACATCACCAATATTTATCTAGGAAGATATTCTTATGGATAATTTCATTAACAGGACATTGGTTGATCGTTAATTGACGCACAAGCAATGTGTAATATCCTGAGTTTTTAAATAATTTTAAACTGCATCGGGATATGCAGTGTTAATAATTTTGTATATATTTATGATTATTTTTATGAGTTTGATAATTACTAAGTTATTTTAATTATTCTTAATTATTTTAAGTTCTTTACGTAAAATTTTCCCGAGAATGTTATTTTCGGAGAAATTAAAACGTAAATAATTTAATATTAATTATTTGAAATAGTTTTACGAATTTGCATAAGTCTATGCACTATTTTAATTGTCGTATTAAAATATATACATATACATGCATATATATACATATATTTAATAATTTTAGGGCTTATTAATTATTTTTAATTATGTATATATATATATATATATATATATATATATATATAAACTTTCCCTAATTTACAAAATCTACCCCTCTCACTCTCCTCTCACGCCCGATCGTCCCTCACCCTCACCGTCCGTCTGCAAGTCTGGCCACCTACTGTTGGTGTGCCTCCAGGCGTGCCACCATCGTCCCCAGCCAGCTTCGCCGCCAACAGCGCCCGTTTCCGGCGTCTTTGAAGCTTGATTTGGCCGAAAAATAGAAAATCATTTCCATTGCCGATCGACATGATTCCGGCCATCATTTCTGACACTGCCGGTCTCTATCTTCTCCTTGAGCTCCGGTGAGTGTGATTCCAAGCTTTGTTTCACTTAAAATGGTCTAGATTTCCCTAGGTTTTGATTTTTCCATTTTCAGCCACTTTGAGTTTTTGATTTTTTTGAGCTTCAATTTGATTGATTCAAGAAAAATCCCTTCACAAACTTTATCCTTGTAGCTTAATCTACATGTGGTAATTTTTGTAGAATTTTTGGGAATTATTTTGATTTTTGTGAATTTTTGATTATTTTATTATTATTTTCTAAATTTCGAAAATTAATTAATTAAATTATGAAATTGTGTTTTATGGTAATTATAGGTGTTGAAATGCATTTTAGAAACTTATTGGTAATTTTTGTGAATTTTATATAATTATTTGGAATTTATTTAGTTTATGTAATTTTTGAAAAATGAGGTTAATTATGTGTTTAATTGAAATTAATTGGTTAATTGAGTGTATTTATTGATATTATTGAATTATATGTTGAGAAAAATTAATTTTGAGTAATTATATTATTTTTGGTGAATTTTTGATTAATTTTAGTAAATTTATATATATAGGGGTATTTTGGTAAATTGACACTAAATTGGTTAAAAATGTAATTAAATTGGTTTTAATAGTTATTTAGGGTATAAAAATGATTTCTACAAATTATTTAGTATTTTTAACTAATTAAAACTATTTTTTGTAAATTATTTTCAAATTATATATATATTATACAATTTTTCTAAATAAATGAGTTTTTATCGGTTTTTAACATGTTTTAGGGTTAATTATGTAATTTGGATTTATAAATGTATTTTTATTATTAAAGGGCATTTTCGATATTTTATAATTATTCTGTGAATTGTGAACCTCGGTTGGTAAATTGTAGTTTGGAGTTCGACCGAGGGATTGTGGTTATGAATTCTGTGTTTATTTTCGAAGTGGGCTTCTTTGCAGGGATCGGCTCTACTCTTTGAGTAGAGAGATGTCCATTTTACAGGGGAGGTTCTGCCGGATTTTCGATAGAATTCTCGTAAAACGTAATGTCCCGTCGAATTCTGATTGTAATTTTGTGTTTAGTATTCTAGATCGAGTTTCTAGGATTTTCTGTTAGATTTATTCTGATTTTCTGCTATCATTTGTTTATTTAGTTGCGCTGAGACCGAGGCCTAGTGGACAGAGCCCGTTGGACCCATCTTATGGAGCGCAATAACAGTGAGTTGTTATTTTATATATATATATGTTTTAGGGTGCATGTTTTAGAAATGTATGGTTTATTTTGATAAAATATGCATAAATGATTTATTTATTGCTTAGGTTTACTTTTGGTATATTTTGATATATTTTAAATTATATGCATTTTTTATTAAACATTTATACTTAAAATGTTTTTAAATATATTTCTAATTTATTTTGCAATTATATTGGATTTATTTGACATATGTATACTCGAAATATACCTGGTTTACTTTTGGTATATTTCTAGTATATATTTGGCTTATGTTGCTATGTTATTGAAATTCATGCATCATTTATTTATGAATGTATGTTTTATGTAATAATGAAGGATATTAATAGAACGTGCTACCTAGTGAGCAGCACTAGGACCGAGTACGTACTGGTACACTGATAACATTTAGGCTATATTACTAACCTATTTGTGGATATTGATTGGATTGATTGATTTATCTGATGTGTATATGATTTGGGAGTGTGATTGCTGGAGCTCGGTTGACCAAGTGTCTCGGGGCCAATCACACTAACAGTCAGACTATTGGAGCTCGGTTGACTTAGTGTCTCGGGGTCAATCTACTATCCAAATGGAACAAGTGGAATATATTTGGAATAAGTGAGCCTGTATGGCTAAAGTGTTGTCTAACACTGTTTTGAGGTTGCGATTTTCCAGGGTTCTATTTGATCCTTCATAAATAGTGATTTTCATAAAATATATAAAAATGATTTTGTTGCATCTGTGTGTAATTGCCTGTATATATATTTATTTATATACACTATTAACTGTGTGCATATATTATAATAATTCACTCAATGAGGTCTGACTCCTCTCCGTTGACTATTTTTTAGGAGAGTCCATCATCTTCAGACCTCAGTAGCAGACCCATACGCCGAATTTCTTCTGCCCCGGCTTCACTGTGTAAACTGCTTATCTGAGCTTTACTTTATAATCTAGACACTGCAGTAGTTGAAAACAGTTTATGGAGTTTATGTATTATATTTGTGTGAGTTATGTATTTCAAATATTTGAACTGGAACTTGTATTAAAAGTTTATTTATATATGAGATGAGTTGTTCGATTTAATTTCATTGGTGGATTATTATTTTAACATTTATGATTTTATTTCCCCTATAAAGCACTTTAATTATGTTAATATATTTATTGCATGTTTTAATTTATTTTAAGGCTTGTCCTACGGGTTCCGGATTCGAAAGGAATTTCCATCCCCTAGCATCGATCATGGCTCTTATTTTGGGTCGTGACACAATGATAACTTATTTTCAGAACTCTTGAGGTGGACTCTATAAGAGATCAAAGAAGAGTAGGGTGAGAAGTGGGGAGAATCTCCACAAACCCTCCGATACCTAAGTCAATAAATATATAGAGAAAGAGTTTAAAGAGATAAAGAGAGCAATGAGTATGAGAAAATAGAATGAATGAGAATAAGAGATATGAGGTCTTGTTTATAGGGATAGTAATACTCAAAACTAAGAGAAATAAGATTCTCTTTGATGAAAGCCCTATGCCTACGAGGAGAGTGTTTCTTCCTATCTGAAAACCTCTTTAATTGAGAATCTTTTTTTATTTGTTTTGGGTGTCCTTCTCTTGCCAGCAAGTAGCCCTGTATAGGAAAATAAATATCTTAATTAAATAGGAATATGCATACAAGATGTGTGTGGATTATACCAACCTTAATAGAGGATGCCCCAAAATAGCTATCCATTACCAATGATAAATCAATTAATAGACTCTACTGCCAGTCATTGCCTATATAGCTTTATGGATGTTACAAGGGTATTATCAGATACCAATGAAGAAAGAAGATGTCACGACCCAAAACAGGGGCCATGACCGGCGCTAGGGAACGAGAATTCTTTCGAATCCGGAACCCGTAGCAAGCCTAAAATAAAATAAATAAAAAAATAAATAAAAAAATAAAGCATGCCATAATAACAGTAACAATATAATATGCAGCGGAAATAAAAATCATAATATCATAATATCATCCATATCAACTGGATTTAATTCAAAACTCATCTCATCACATATATATAATTTTTAATACAAATCCAGTTTCAATGTAGTACATCTCTTTAAAATAAAATACATGAAATCCAATACTTTAATTCACAACTACTGCAGTGTCTAGATAAAATAAATAAGACTCAAGTAGACAATTTACATAAAGAAGCCGGGACGGAAGAAATCCGGCGTATCGACCTGCTACTGAGGTCTGAGGATGTTGACTCTCCTGAAAAATAGTCAACGGAGGGGAGTCAGACCTTAACTGAGTGAATTACTATAATATATATACATACACTCTAAATGACAATGCATACAGTCAATAATACATGTCTAATATGTATATATACAGGCAATTCATACAGATGCAGAAAAATCATTTTTATATATTTTACTGAAAAATTCCAGTTTATGAAGGATCATATAGAACCCTAGAATATCGCAACCTCAGAAATAGTGTTAAACAACACTCTAGCCATACAGGCTCACTTATTCCAAATATATCCACTTTATCCATTTGGACAGTAGACTGGCCCCGAGACAGTAAGTCAACCGAGCTCCAGCAGTCTGACTGCCAGTGTGATTGGCCCCGAGACACTTGGTCAACCGAGCTCCAGCAATCACACCTCCAAACCACATCTCACATATCAATAATCATATCAAATCAATATCCACAAATAAGTTAGTAATATAGCCTAAATACTATAGGCGTACCGGTACGTACTCGGTCCTAGTGCTGCCCACTAGGTAGCACGTTCTATTGATATCCTTCATTATTAAATATAAAACATTCATTCACAATTAAATGATGCATGAATTTAAATAAAACAACAATATATACCATATATATACCGGAAATATACCAAACATAAACCAAGTATATTTCGAGTATATATATGTCAAATAAATCCAATCAAATCATAAATTAAACTAAAAATATATTTAAAAACATTTTAAATATATTTTATTAATAAAACATGTATATAATTTATTATATACCAAAAATAAACCAAAATATACTTAATGTAGACTTAAGAAATAATCAAATTATTTATGCATATTTAATCAACATAAAACATGCATTTCTAAATCATGCATCCTAAGCATATATATATAATATAGTAACTCACCTAATGCGCTCCACGGACAGGTCCGACGGGCCTGGTCCACTAGCCCTCGGTCTCGGCGCAACTAAACAAGAAATAAATAACCGATATCAGAATAACCCTAGCAGAAATCCTAGAATTCAATCTAGAGTATTTAAGTACAGAAACGAATTAAGGTTCGACTGGACATCACGTTTTACGAGAATTCTACAGAAAATTCGGCAGAACTTCCCTTGTAAAACGGACATCTCTCTACTCAAAAGAGTAGAGCCGACCCTGCAAAGAAACACACTTCGAAAAACAAGCTCAACACTCAACCACAACCCCTCGGTCGGACTCCAGACTACAATCTGTCGACCGGGGTCCACAAACACAGAATAATTCCAGATATAATAAAAATATCCTCACAACATAGTAATACATCTCATAGGTAAAAATCACATAATTAATCTTGAAACACTATAAAAACCGATTATAAACTCATTTTATTAGTAAAACCGTATATTATATATATAATTGAAAATAATTCACGAAAAATAGTTTTAATTAGTTAAAAATATCAAATAATTTATAGAAATCATTTTTATACCTTAAATAACTATTAAAACCAATTAAATTACATTTTTAGACAATTTAGGGTAAAATTACCAAAATACCCCTATATATATAAATATACTTAAATTACTTCAAAAATTCACCAAAAATCATACAATTATCCAAAATTAATTTTCTCAACATATTTATCAATAATATTAATAATTAAACTCAATTAATCAATTAAATTCAAATAAAAACACATTTAACCTAATTTTCCAAATTTACATAAACTTCAATAATTCAAAATAAATACTTAGAAATTCATAAAAATTCCAAATAAATTCCTATAATTCATTTCAACACCTAATTCAACCATAAACTCAATTTCATAATTTAAATAATTAATTTCCGAAAATTAGAAAATAATATTAAAATATTCAAAAATACCCCAAAAATCCAAAAATATCCAAAAATTGTACAAAAATTCATACATGTATATTTAAGCTACTAGGAACAACATTTGTGAAGGAAGTTTTCATGAATCAATCAATTCGAAGCTCAAAAAAATCGAAAACCCTAATAGGCCAAAATTGACAAAATCGAAACCTAAGCAATTCTAGACCAATTTAAGCTCAAAACAAAGCTAGAATCACACTCACCGGAGCTCAAGGAGAAGAAAGAGACTGGCGGTATCGAAAACGGTGGGCCGGAATCGGCGTGATCGACGGTGGATCGATTTTCGGCTTCTCCGGCCAAAATCGATCTCCAGACGCTGGAAACGGCCTCCTCAGGCGGCGAAATTGGTCGGGGAAGACGGTGGCACACCGGAAGGCACACCCACGGTGAAGAAACGGCATGGCAGCGACCGGAAATGGAGAAGGGAAGAATTGGGAGGAAGAAGAAGAAGTCGGGGCAAAATGGTAATTTTCCAAACTTTTTTTGATTTTTGACAAATATATGTATATATATATACTTTATACTATATATTAAAATAATATTAAATTACACACATCAAATATACACCACACATAAAATATTAATATTTTAATAATTTATACTAAATAAAATTATTAAATAACAATAAAACAATTAAATACTTAATAAAATATTAGGGTAATAATAAACCCTAATTAAATAAATATACACACACAGGCTTTATTTAATAATTTAAAAATATGTATGAGTTCATGCAAGTCCGTAAATACATTTAAAATAATTAATAATACATTGTTTACGTGAAAATTTCCCCGAAAATGCAAGTCCCGGGAAAATTTTACGTAAAACACTGAAAATAATATACAGTAATTAAAATAGGTTTTAAAATACATATTAACTCGTAAAAATATCATATAAAATATAGAAATTATTGACACCTGCATATCCCGATACAGTGTAAATATATTTTTAAAAACACGGGATATTACAGAAGATTAGGAAAAGACGTCATTCATTACCCATGAAGGTCTTTATTGCTACAAAGTTATGCTCTTTAGACTGAAGAACGAGAGAGCAACATATCAAAGGTCTTATTTGCACACCTCTTGATAACCCATATGTATATTCCTATTTAATTAAGATTTTTATTTTCCTATATAAGGCTGCTTGCAGGAGAAGGATACCTAAAACAAATAGGAAAAAATTCTCAATTAAATAGACTTTCGGATAGGAAAAAACTTTCCTAATAGGCATAAGACTTTCATTAAAGAGAAATTTTATTCCTCTTAGATTTGAATATCATTATTCCTATAAATAGGACTACATATTATTCATTTTCATTCATTCCATTATCTCATATTCATTACTCTCTTTATTTTTCTAAACTTTTAAACTATCTTTTCTGATTTAAGTATCAGAGGATTTGTGGGATCCTTTCCATCTCTCTCTTTGTTCTTCTTTAAGTTTTTGTAGAATTTCAGCTAAAGAGTTTCATAAACAAGTGAACTATTGATATTTAGAATTCGTTATTTTTAATTAATCCAATTTGATTTGATTAAAATTAGAAGGATTACAAAAAATTTTCAACAGTTAGTTAATGTAATGCCTTCGACTGCATAAAATTTATGATATATTTCCTCCACGTTTTCCGCATTTGAATTGTGGGGGAAGCTATAGTTTCAATAAGGTAAAAAAAAAAAAAAAAACACAACTAAAGCAAATGTATGTTACTTTCTAATATTGATGTTTAATTAATTTATAAAATTCGTGCCATGTGTCGAAAATAATTGTGGAAATGGAATTGGTGGGGCTGAGATAATCCACTATAAGGATGGTAATGATCAATAACATATCAATAATGAATTTACAATTATTGAATGCTTATAATATTATTATATTGGACACAACCATAGTGGAATTTTATTTTCTTTTCATTCAGAGTTAAATTTTATTTTAAGATAAAATTTAATCACAAGTAGTATGAAGATACAATATCAATTTGCCAATTTAAGTCTTAGGTTCGGTTTATGTCAACACCAAAATTTAGCATTCGTGGATTTAGGTGGAACTTATATTTATAGTTCCACATTCTTAGTTATAATAATATTCCTTTCGCGTGTATATATATATATATATATTTATTTATTTATTTATTTGGTCATTAGTAATTTGTAGGGAAGGGGTGATATATATATTCTATGGTTATAAACATTTAATTAATTAAGAATTCGAGTCGGATGATGTAGAAAAAGTTAAATTGAATTAATTAAGGTGAGGTGAGCTTTGAATTTAAATTAAAAATATATAGTATTAATTTTAATTAGGTTTATATGAGTTTAACATATTAATTATGATAAACTTTGAGATGCGAATCAATTTTTTAATTGATAAAAAAAATTAAAAAAAAAAACATCTCTTTTTTACTAGCAAAGTAATTTTTATGAGTAAAGAGTTGCATGAAATGCCAGATTAATCAAGTCAATAACAACTAATTTACTTTTTGTTTTCTCTTCATAAATTGGAAATTGAAATCGCCTATTATAACTTATCTATTTACATTTAGAACCAAAACGAGTTGTTTTTATTTTTTTTATTTTTTGAGGAGATGCTATTATAAGAAAAATAAAAATTCTCAACTGAATCGACCATTTTTGACTTGTTATGAGCTCTAAAATAATGAACACAGTTTCAGAAAAATTCCTGAGGCACCAAAGAAAATGACAAAAAGAAAATGAATTAAAATGCCAACGACCCCAGTTCTTGGATTTACACTCTTTGGTTTTTATTTTATGTAAGAACACGACAAAGTACTTAATTCTGTGCTTTCACATGCTCGTGGAAGACCAACTTGTGGAACCATGTCCCAGTACTAACTGGTCAAAATTTTCACTTTTACTTGATTTTTTCCCCTTAATAGCCATATCATTTGTAACTTGTCAACTTTTATCATTTGCGTACCTTAACTTTTAAATTTGCCAATTGAACATCTAAACAAACGAAGAAATGTCTTTTAAACTATGTACTTATAAATGCTCAAAAGTGAGTTAGAAGCTGCTATGCTTGACATGGAAAAATTAGCTTAATACATTTATAAGTCCTTAAACTAGAGAGTTTTTATCACTTTAATATGATAAAAATTACATACCAAATTTGAGAGGCACTACAAATATATTTAAGTTTATGCTTCACATGTCAGTATGAATTATTGCAGACATTTCAATTGCATCATTGCGACCTAAAAATATGCACTTGCTAATTTGGGATAAATATTGGTGTTTAAAAATTGTATTTTTAACATGTTTAGGTTTTGAAATTAATAAATTGAAAATTAAAGGGTTTAATAGATAAAACTGTCAAATGTAGGGAGCTATAATGTAGTAAACTTTTTTTTTTATTTCTTTTAATTTAGTTCAATATTCTCTATTTTGCTAGTAAGATACTATAATAAACTATAAGGAAAATAATGGACGGCCACATTTTATTTAATACAAAATTAATGCATATTATGCCTATAAATAGCATGCCTTCCAGTTCTTTAATCGCAAAAATGACAAGCATCGTCATTACTAGATCTCTCTTGAATCTTGATTATAATATGATGGGCTCTTTCTTCCTTCCTCCTACTTTAGCTTTTATTGTCTTTCTCCTCTTCACTGCTGCCACTGCTCAAGCAAGAACTTTAGTTGCAGGTAAACTACAAAACCAACCTTTCCTTTTGTGCTAAATTCTAATTTATAGAAGCTAATCTTAACTAAATTTGTACCATTTTGTAACGTATATAATGATTCTTTTTTGGGTCTTGATCACGTGTGTGCTCCAGATTGCTCAATCTTGAAAGCAGCAATAATAGCTACATATGGAAGCCCACCACCTCCAACTCAAGTGCCATCACCACAATCCAAGGAGCTAAATTACGGGAAGAGGACTTGCCTTCACCACCACCACCTCCAAGGCCTGCAACCCCTCAAGGCCAAGAGATAATTGAAACTTTTCCATGTCCTGAAGGAGCTCCATGCAATAATGATAATAATTATATTTCTATGGTAACGGATTTTGAGAGACCAGTAATATGACCTCAACCTTCTCCAAAGCCATCACCCCCTCCACTACTTCACCATACAGTAGTGCATGGAAGATCATCTTCTGGTCATTTCTTAGCTTCAAATTGAGCTAGCTAGGTAGGACTTATATATATGTGATTCTGTCTGTTACAGAGTATTTGTGTGGATCTTCTAGCTGGTGAGGATTAGCTATGGTTGAACCAGGTTGACCATGTGTAATATGCTTTTGTTTGTAGTACTTTTGTTTTTCTTTTTTTTTTTTCTTAGGAAATGTTTGTAGTACTTTTTGAACTTCTGAGAAATAAAATTTTAACATTAGTAAAATTTGAATTTTGGCTTTACTCTTTAAGCTAATTGTCTTGCTATCATTAAAAAAATCCATTGTTACTGTATGAGTGATGTATGTGCAGTGCATAATAAAAAATAAATGTTTGTTTTATTTGTATCATAAAAGTAATAAATTAACTCTCATTAATATTGATAAAAATTAATATTGGATATAAAAACTTACATAAAAAATTTTCACAAGTTTTACAAATAACAACGACTATCAAATCATTAATAAAGATTTTTTAATATTTTTTAGGAGTTTATACTTGCAATTTTGCTCATAATCAAGTTTAGATACAAGCCAATACAGCATGTTTATTTAATATATAAACAAGTTTCAGATTTTAGTGATAATATACCATCCTAATAATTCATTTTCTCAATTTTAAACAAAAGTTATATTTAAAAAAAATTATTTAAAATTTACTTGTCATTTTCGAAAAATTAATAAGTGTTATACATAATTAAAATATATACACTAATAATTTGGGTGCTTTTATAAAAATTCAGTTATATAAAGAGATTTCTTTAATAATTCAGCATAATTAAAAAACTTTTTAATCCTTATATGCACTTCTCTAAAAATGTGACTTAAAATGAAAATGAGTATTAACTCATGATCAAGTAATGCTGCATCACAAGCTACCTCATAAAATAAGGTTTTCCTAATGTTGGAGACTTAAAAGCGTTCAGGACCACAACTCCATAACATTAAAAGATAAAGTTAAATGAACTAATTGCATTGATAATAAATAATAAGAAATACCATATCAACACCATTCTGCCTAATAAATTAACAATAACCTGAAAAAAAAATCATTTTTATTGGGCTACGAAACTTTAGAGAAAATTGAGACTGTCCACTGAAGTTTTCTTTTTTGAGGATGTTATTGACATTGTTGAAGTCTGAAATATATTAAACTCTAACATATATATATATATATATATATATTAAACTCTAAAATTATTAAGTCTAAAAATTTAATAACAGTCTTTTCTCATATTTCAGTATTCATTAATAAAGGTTCATGTGTTGAATTATTAAAATAAGAATTTTTATATATATTTACTACCAATTAATGCTCTTTTTACAAATCTATCCAAATTTTAAAATTGTTACGAATTGACTTATAAACTTTACAATTTATTATAATTTATCAGTGGTTAAATTGCGTCTACTAGTGATGACGTGAAATGGGTGACATGTGCAACTATTTACATAGAGAAATTAAGAGAAAAAAAAAATTCAAAACTCACGTTTTTTTTGTTACTTTGGTTGAACTAAACTTTGCATTCTTGTTATGTACAACAAACTTCTTGTAGTATTTCATTTTTATATACACAAAAGTAGCAACGATATCTTACCAACACAACAAGTGTTAAAAAAAAAAAAAAACACCACAGCAACAACACATGAGAACACAACAAAACATCATGACATCTGTGTAATGAACTCTGTATATAAATTGTTAATAACATCCTCTTCCACAAGCACACAAATTATATCCATCTTCAGACACTGAGTAGATCGAGTTCTTCACTCATCTAAAGGAGTTTCACCTAAAGGTTGAATAGCATCAGCCAAAAGCCTGACACGGTGGGAAAGTCTTCATCTGCGGTTAATGCCAACCAAACACAGGACAAGAGCAATAACCATAACAATATAATCAATTCCCAACCTCTTGTAACAATATGATAAAAACTTACTGTTTTTATTACACAAAAATGGTACCGTATTTGAGTCATTTTTTTCCCATTGTTTATCTTCTTCTTAGTTAAAAACATCATCTTCTCACTTCAACTTTGAATTAAAGTTATTGTGAAGCAAGAAGCACCAAAATCATTTCTTAAGAACCAAAACACAAATATCAAACATGAAACACAATTTTTCACTTTCCATTCTATAATAGAAGCTTCCCAATCCTTCCACTAATAAAGAACAAGAACTAGATTAAATTAAAAAAAGACCTAGATATCCATTTCCCAAAGAAAGAACTCATGCATTGCCATTGTTGAAAAAAAGAAAACAAACGAACCCATAAAGACAAACAAGAATTGGAGATAATGTAGAATAAAATTCAGAAGTAAAGAAAAGAGAGTTCAAGGAAGTTATTTCTCATAACTTCACAAGAGAGATTACCATCCTGTATATATACATTAAATATTCCTATATATGGAAAACCTAATTATACACACTAATTAGGGATAAAAAATAACTTCCTAAATAAAAGTAAAGATTTAATTCCTAATATATATAACCAAATCTTTGACTTTCTAGATCTCACTTCAATACTCCCCCTCAAGTTGATAAGTGTATGTCAATTATTTTCAACTTGCCAAGTGAGTTGTGGAATATTTTTCTGGATACAGCCTTGGTGAGGATGTTAGCTAATTGAGTCTGAGAAGAAAAAAAATGGAAGACTGATTGTTCTTTGATTTAGATTGATCTTTGATGAAGTGCATGTCAATCTCCACATGTTTAGTCCGATCATATTGAATCAGGTTATTTGTAATTACAATGGTTGCCTTATCATTGCAATGTAATAATATTCGCTTCAGATGATTTAGTCTTAGATCCTGAATAATTCATCTTATTTAGAATAATTCACATACACCATATGCTATTCCTCTAAACTTAGCTTCAACACTCGACCTTACTATGACTTTCTATTTCTTGTTCCTCTAGGTAACTAGATTCTGTCCAACAAATGTGAAGTACCCAAATGTTGATTTTTTATTAGTTTGATCTCCAACCCAGTTAACATTTGTATAGCCAAAATTTCATAATCGTTATTTCTCTTAAAAAATAAACCTATGTCCGGAGAAGACTTTAGGTATCTTACACTTAGTATACTGCATGCATATGTTCTTTACTTGGAGAATGCATAAATTGACTTATAACACTTATTGCATAAGCAATATCCGGCCAAGTATGAGATAAGTAAATTAATCTTTTCACCAGCCTTTGATACCGAGCTTTTTCAGTTGGAACTTAATTTTCTTTGATTGATAATCCATGGTCGACTTCCATTGGAATCTTAGTTGGTTTGCAATTAAGCATGCTTGTTTCTGTCAGCAAATTTATTACATACTTCCATTGGTAGAGAGAAATTCCTTGACTTGTAATTTCAATCCTCAAAAAATACTTCAAGTTACCCAAATCCTTGAGCTTAAACTTAGTTGCTAACTGTCTTTTCAGGGTTTTTATCTCACTTGGATCATTTTTAATGACTACCATATCATCAATATACACAATAAGAGCAGTGACTTTACCCGTCTTTTGTTTAATGAATAGTGTATGGTTAGCATCACTTTGTTTATAACTAAACTTCCTTATAAATGTTGAGAGTTATCTAAACCATACTCGAGGTGATTGCTTGAGTCAGTACAATTCCCTTTTTAGCTTGTCTACTCGATCAGTGTACCTCATTCCAGATGGTGGATCCATATACATTTCTTCATTTATAGTTCCATTTAAAAAAGCATTTTTTACATTAAATTATTATAGTGGCCAGTCTAGGTTGGCAGCTAATAAAATAAGGACTCAGATGGTGTTTATTTTTGCTACTGAGGCAAAATGTATTTTCATAGTTAATTCCATACTTTTAAGTATATCCCTTTGCTACTAATCGAGCTTTATATCGATTAATGCTTCTATCCAGATTTAGTTTGCCAGTGAATGTCCACCTACATCTAACCATTTTCTTTCCTTCAAGAATTGGAATAAGTTCCAATATGGAGTTCTTCTACAATGCTTTCATTTCATCATTCATGACTTTCTACTAATCCTGATCATCTAAAGTCTCCTGCACATTACTCGAAATAGATACAGTAGATAATTGATTTATAGTATATGCATGTGATTTAGATAAATAGTTTGTTGATATGAAATTATTGATAAGATATCTAGCTTTAGTATTGAGGTTTGGATTATATTGTCTTTTAGGAATCCCTCTATTTATTTTAGAAGGATAATGAGACTCGGTATTTAGAGTTACTAAAGGAGATGAGTTTACCTCATTGTACACATCCAAAGTTTCTTCAACTTCTGGTGTGGATTATGAAGATGTACTATCTTTATTAGTTTCATGTTTGAGCAAGTCACTCGGATTGTCTTCAATTATCAGTCTAGGTAGGATGTTCAAACTTACTGTTTGATCATGTGAGATGTTCGAAATATGAGAGATACTTGGAGTGCTACCTTCAAAGATGCCTTGAACTCTCTCACCTTGAAGAGAGCACTTTGATTAAGAGAACTAGGGTGCATTTTCGTGAAACTGAACATTCCGGGTTACATACATCTTCTTAATATTTAGATTATAACACCGATATCCCTTTTTAAGATCTGTATATCCAAAAAAAATACACTGGATAGCTTATGGATTGAACTTACTAAGTACCTAATGAACAAATGTTGAGCATCCAAAGACTCAGGGCTCAAAAGTATTGAGAGATGGGGTTGGGACAAGCTCTTGAAGTTTTTGAAGGGGAGTATTAAAATTGAGTACCCTTGATGGAGTTTGATTTATAAAATAGGTAGCGGACCGAACAACCTTTACCCAGTATTCTCAAGGAACATTCATGTCAAATAAAGATGATCGGACTACTTCTAATAGTTGCCAATTTTTTCATTCTACTAAACCATTTTGTTGGGGGGGTTCTAGAACATAAAGTTTAATGACAAATTCCTTGCTTGTGGAAAAATTTTTTATGAGTTGAGTTAAGATACTCCCCTCCATTGTCAAATTGTAAGAATCAAATTTGACATTGAAAATATGTGACCACCATTTTGTATATGTCATGAAACACAGAATACATATCTCCCTTGTTTGAAAGCAGGGATACCTAGGTCATCCAGGTACACTCTTCAAAAAATTTTGCAAAATATCGAGCACTAGACAAAGTGGAAATTCGAGTAGGTCCTTATACATTAGAATGAATAGTCATAAATGGAATTGAATTTTTATTATAACTTGGTACATATGAAGTCTGGTGGCTCTTTGCTAACTCACAAATATCACACTTGAACTTGAAGTCTGTGATACTTAAAAATAATTCAGGCTTTATTTTCTTAAGATAATTAAAAGATAAATATCCATGACGATGATGCCATAAAATTACTTGTTCTTTGTCCAAGCTTCTTCTAACAATACTATTGGCTTAACTGGATTTTTGACTCAGATCACCCTACAAATCAAGATAATACAACTTTCCATGTTTAACACTAGAGCCAAGAATCTAGTGCATTATAATGTCTTAAAATAAATAGTAATTAGCCTAAAATTTGACAGTACAGTTTAAGGTTCCAATGATTTGGCCAACAGATAGTAAATTATAGGAAAGAGATGGAACAATATGAGCAATATATAAATTTAGAGAGTTAGAGTTAGAGTTAGATATTGATCATTCATGGGTGACGGGTGCTATTCCTCCATTAGCAGTCAAAATATTTTGTTACATTGATGGGTGGATGGAGGTTAGACGATGGGTAGAGTTTTTCATATAATTAGTAGCACATGTATCAATAATCCATGTATCATTTCAAGTAAGATTTATCATATGTGATGTTTCATTAAGGTCACCATTCAATTTTGTGATACTCGAGGTGACAATTGCAGTTTTTTTGAGTTTCTTATAAGGTTTTTTTAGTGAAATCCCACTATTCTAGGTAGTTTACTATCTCATAGCACTATTCTTTAGAGTGTCCAACTTCACCGTAATGAGTACAAGTGTATGTATTAGACTTACTCGGTACTTTCCCTTTAAGTTGTGGTCGAGTCCGACCAGCTATAAGTATTGCATTTTTTAATATAACCTTTAGCTCTTCCATCGTTTGTCGTTGGTTTTGATCCCTATGCATATATGCATAACTTGACTTAAGATCAAATGGTGAATCCTTCCATAATATTTCACTCCAAATATTAGTAAAGTCTGAGTCAAGTCCGATTAAGAAAATGTGTGTTCGAAGTTGAGCAATATGCTTGTGGATTGATACTACTCCATTAACATCCTCCCCCAGAGCACTCATCTTAGCATCAATTTCCTGAAATATCTTAACTAGCTCATTATAGTATGTAGGCAATGGCGTACAATTCTAATGAGTAGTAAATGACTTTTTGTTTAACTCAAACAACTGAGTTTCATCAAATCCATTATAAAAGGTTTTAGAGACAACATCTCATATCTCCTTTGCTGTTTAAAGTTAGATAAATCACTGCATCAAAATTGGCTCATTTTGGACTCATGGAATCAATGAGCCAACTTTTTACTCAAGTATTATGAATAAGCCAAGTTTCCAATGCTTTATCTCCTATAGGAGGTTTTGAATTTCTTTAGTAAGAAAGCAAAATTTATTTCTAGCTCTAATTCGCATCTCTATGAGTTGTGATCATAAAGGGTAGTTCGTGTCATCAAGTATAATTCCAATAGGGAAGGGAGAATTATCTTAAAGAGTTTGAATGAACGTTGGTGTTCCATGTGATACATTGGATGTGTTGTCAATAGTCATGGTGGATTTCGAAGGATTACATATTCAAATGATTCAGAGGTTTTTGAAGGATTATGAATTCAAAGGATCCAATATGAATTTAATTTCAATGGGTATGCTTTGATATCATGTAGAATAAAATTTAGAAGTAAAGAAGAGAGAATTCAAGAGAATTATTTCTCATATCTTCACAAGAGAGATTACATACTTTATATATATATTAAATATTCTCATATATGAAAAACCTAATTACAGACATTAATTAGGGACGAAAAATAATTTCCTAAATAAAAATAAAGATTTAATTCCTAATATATACAACCAAATATTTGACTTTCTAAAATTCACTTCAATAGATAAACCCATTTGGCCAAACATGGAAAAATACCCAAAAAAGAAGTCATAAAAATCGAAACATCATAAATGGGTATTGCCAATACGTACCGATTGGCATTACTTCTTGGCAGTGTAATTGGTAATGGATTGAGTAGCTACATCACCAAACCCCCAAATCAAACCAAACCTAATCACCCCTGTCTTAACTGGATGCACTATTAAGCAATTCGTATACCATTTCCACAGCCTCAACATTTCCTCAAAATCATTTTACAATGAAAAAAAATCCAAGAAAACATTACGAAAAAAATGAATTCTAGGGGAAGAAATGAATTCTATGGTTTTTAAAGCTCTTTGTCTCTTTCCTATGGTTTATGTGAAGTGCAATTCAGAGAGAAATTGAGATTGTACATGGCTAAATTAGCAAGGGTTGATAGAGAAGGTAGATTTGAGCTTCAAGTGGAAGAAGGAGAAGATAAATGATGGAAAAAAAAATCACTCAAACACGGTACCGTTTTTATGTAACCAAAACAGTGAGTTTTGAAAGTTTCTCTTTTTTTTTTTAATTTCCACATGTGTAAATAGCTGCACACATCATCCATTCCACATCATCACTGGCATATACAATTTTGACCGAGGATAAATTTGCACCAAGTCACAAAGTTCATATGTCAATTCGTAACAATTTTAAATTTTGGATAGATTTGCAAAAGAGGCAATAATTGGTGGTAGATAAATATCTTAAAACAAAGGTTCATGTGTTGATCAATAATTAAAATTTATAATATTTTTCTAAAAAAAATTTAGAAACTTTTTTATTTTAACAATTATAGCCTTCTACTTCACTTATAACACTTTTTTTTTTATTCAATTACAAATATTTCTCTTCTATTCTACCACAAACTCCAATATCAAATGTTATTATTAATACAAAATATTCAAGAGGGAAAAGTCTCTTCCACTATGGATTGATCTCCACTAAGGTAATTCTTTTTAGAGTTTCTTAAATGTTATTTTTTTAATTATCTTATTATGTCTTGCATTATTTACTTGTACGTTTAATTATCTTTCAAAAGATATTTATATGGGAAGAAGTATATGAATGAAATGACCAAAACAAGATCTCATGCTTGCTCTTTTTTTTTTTTATTTAAATATAGGGAAAGTTGGTGTTTTAAGGCAATTAATTATTATTATTATTATTTTTCACAAATTCCTTATACAGTCATGAAAGTTGTATTGATGGTAGCTATTGGTATATGACTACATCTTTTATGCATTAGTTTGCGTATTTTTGTATTATTTTCTGACTATTTATATGTTGCCTTGAAACTTACTTTGAAATTACATGAAAACTTATTGTTAGCATTTTATTTATAGGTCCCTGATGTTGATCCATGTAATTTCCTTTTCAAATATATTAGTAATTCATTTAAGGAACTTTGATTCTATTGAACATGTAAGTTTTTATTAAGTTACAATTTTTTGCTAAAATATTCTCATAAGTTGACTATTAATTTTGAGATTTTCATTTATCAAAATTTAATTATAAATAACTCTAATAAAAACTATTAATTAGATATTTTAAAATTAAAAGAAGATAATTTTCAGTTTCTACAAACTATATATTTAATTTATAACTTGTATTTTAGTATAAATATTTAATAAACATATCTGAATTATAAATATATTAAAACAATTAAATAAACATCTATTAATTTATAGTTTGCGCATTGCAGAGGCTGACTATTAATTTAAATTTAACTAGCGCGGACTACTTATTAGCAAATAATTCACTTATATTTTAATATATTTTATTAATGAAAATTTTAAATTATAGGATATATATAAATAATAAAATTTACATAGAGGGTTTATATAAATTGAAAAATAGCATGATAAATTTTTTTTATCATAAATAAATAGTATAATAAATTTATATTAATAGTATAATAAATAGCATAAAGGTTTACTTTGAGGTTTAATGATGTTACACATAAATTTTTAGGAGTGAATACCAAATTAAATATAAGATTACTTATAATAAGATTAGTTATAAATTTAATTTTTATTACCATAATTTTTTAGTTATAATAATATTAGTTTTTAAAATTATTATAACAGTATTAGAGTATATATAGTAGTGTTTTAGTTGAAAAATAATGCTAAATAATTATTATATTATTATAATTTAAAAAAAATTTAAAAATAAAATTTCTAATGATTTGAAAAAAATATTTGACTGATTTAAGGTAGAAAAATATGTAATATATAAATATCTTTAAAATTTAAATATTATTAAAATATGTATAATAGTGTTTTAGTTACAAAATAATACTAAATAAATATGGTAAATATTTTATTTTTAATAAAAAAAATTAGAATTTTTAAGAATTTGACACATTAGTTTTTAAGGTAAATACTCAAATATAAAGATAGACACTTATCAAATTTTTGATTTAATTACTTTAAGGCTCAAGATTTAATATATATATATATAGAGAGAGAGAGAGTTGGTGATGGTTTAAAGAGTTTATTTTCGATTGATTTTACAAATAGAACTCTTATTTATAACTTTTCATATTCAAAAAAACTAAATACTTATTTCTACTAATATTAATAATTAACTGACATAATACTAATAAAACAAATTAAAAATATTATTAGTAAGGATAATATCAAAGAAAATGATAATTTTTTTTAGTTTTCACACTTTTGCTCTTGTAATTTTTTTTTTTTTTGGAAACAAAAAGGACCTTTCATAAATTAAACAGCCATTAAATCATGAATAACAAGAGACCTAACAAAATAAAGAGCCTCTTGCCAAGTAGTTGGACTAGGATAACTACAAGCTTCTTTAGCTAGATTAAGGGCAACCATATTAGCATCCCTCTTCACATGCAGCACACTAATATTACTAACTTGAGACAGCAAAGCATGACATGCATCAATAATACCATCGAATTCATGCCTCTCTTCAGTTAAAGACTTGCAACCATTAACCACTGTCAATGCGTCCATCTCGACCTGAACATTAGACAAACCTAGCTGCCAAAGCCATTTTAACATCTCCAGTAAACATGCAGCCTCTGCCTTCTTTGAATCAAGTAAGCTAGGAAAATAACAAGTCATACACATACTAACATGACTTAGCCAATGCCTCAACACCATACCCATTCCCACCAGATGACTAGCACTATTAACAGTAGCATCAAGCTTAAGCTTAAGAACACTAGATGGCAGACATTGCCATTTAACGAGTAATCTTGGAGAACCAGAACTATGAGCAATAACAGAGGACAAATTGGCTTTCTTAAACTGCTATAAAAAAATTAGTTGCAGACCGAATAGTGTGAAACGATGAATTCAAAATACCACGCCAAAGTCGATTATTCCTTTGATTCCACAGCTCCTACACAATCAAACAAACAACCTCTATATGTGGCAAATATTTAGATGCAAACATTAAGCCAAGCCACTCATCAAACGATGCAGCATGAGCATCTAAGATTGAGATACTTGCTCTAGACCAACATTGAACCGCATAAAAACAGTCTAAGAACAAGTGCAAATTATGCTCACCAAAAGAACCACACACTGCACACGAATTATCCATAAGCACACCCTTAAAAAACAATCGTGCTCGATTTGGAAGAAAATTACGACAAGCTTTCCATACAAATATTTTAAGCTTCGGTGGAAGGGGCAGTGTCCAGAACTTGGTCCATGGCAAAAGAGTTAAATCTCCCTCCAATCGTAACTAACATCCAGCTTCTAACCTATAACCTAATCTAACAGAATAAACCCCACGTTTATCAAAATGCCAGTGAAGTTTATCAATACCAAAACTACTCCCAGTAGGCAAGCTAAGAACAAATTCAATATCCTCAGCATTGAAAACTTTATGAAGTAACTCAACATCCCATTCTCGTTGCCCAGGAACAAACAAATCACCCATACGCATATCTTCCAATCCAAATTATGAATAGAGGTCAGTTTAAAACCATGACTATTAACAATCCAAGGATCACGCCAAACATTGATCATTATAGCATCTCCTATATGCCACCTACACCCTTCCTCAAGAACTGGTTTAGCATTCCATATACTTCTCCACACTAGGCTCAGGTTAAAACCCAATTGAGCCGACTAAAAATCCCTATGATGATAATATTTAGATTTGATAACTTTACTAGCCAAAGTATTTGGATGAATGACCAAATTCCAGCCTTGTTTTCCAAGTAAAGCAATATTAAAAGAAGGTAAATGAGAAAACCCATACCTCCATGTTCCTTACGCAAACATAATTTATCCTATGAAGCCTAATGAATTTTCTTATGAACCTCCCTTCGAACCGCACCAAAATGAGTTTATCATACGATAGAGCTCATCATAAAGAGACAAAGGAAACATAAAAATACCCATGGAATAAGATGGAATTGTCTGCACAACTGACTTAATGAGCACCTCTTTACCCGCATGAGATAATAATTTGCTATGTCACCCAAACAATCTGTTCCAAAGTTGATCCCTCAGATAAGCAAATATTGCTCTTTTACGCCTCCCAATCAATAAAGGTAACCTAAAATATCTTCCAATGTTCAAAGGACTATACACCCCTAGCCCCTGTAGAATAATATTTTTTTAATTCATCACCAACATTACTACTAAAAAAGATACCTGACTTCTAAAAATTGACAGTTTGTCCAGACTCAGTTTCATATTTAACAAGAATATCATTGACAACCAAACATACTGAAGAGGTTGCCTAAAGAAACTGTCATCAGCAAACAACAAGTGGCATACACTAAGGGCACCCTTTGAAACCTTACACCCTTGCCAAACACCTTCAATTTTTGCACCTTTAATCATAGCAGATAAACCTTCAACACACAAAATATACAGATAAGGTGAGAGGGGATCTCCTTGCCTGAGTCTTCTCTTTGGATAAATTGACTCCACCTCCTCTCCATTCACCGCAACATGATAAGAAATAGAAGTAACATAGAGCATAATCTACTCCACCCATCTACTATGAAAACCCAATTTTATCATCATAGCACGTAAATAGGACCACTTCACTCCATCATATGCCTTACTAGTATCAATTTTCATAGCAACATCCCTACTTTTACCTTTTGTTTTCCTACGCATCGTATGAATTAGTTTAAACGCTACCACTATATTATCTTGGATAGAGTAACTAAGAACAAAAGAAAACTGCTCATCAAAGATAATTGTTGAAAGGACTCCTTTTAATCTATTTGCAAGGACTTTGGACACTATCTTATACAACACATTACATAAAGATATAGGCCTTAAATCCTTCATTGAAATTGGATTATCAACTTTGGGAATGAGCACAATAGTTGTATCTAACAAATGAGCAGGAAAATCCCTAGAATTTAACCACTCACAACGACAAGAGAAAACATCCATACCTAAGGAAGGCCAAAATTATTGGAAATAAGCAAGGTTAAGACCGTATGGCCCATGAACTTTGTTAGGATGCATAGAAAACACTACCTTTCAAAATTCATCTATAGTGAAAACAGCAAGAAGAAAATCATTATCAGCCATAGAAAACATAAGGAACAAGTAATCCAAATTTGGTATCTCCTCCAAATCACCTACGGAGAGTAGATTAGAAAAATAGCTTTTGACAACATTAGTTAACTCACTTTATTGTTCTGCCCAACTACTATCATCATGCAAAAGCTTTGCAATCTTATTTGTACGTTTCCGTTGAGAAGCCATGTTGTGAAAATATTTACTATTCTTATCACAACCCTTCAACTAAAAATTCTTTGATCTTTGCCGGCAGTATATTTCTTCTTTGGATAGTAGATCACTGAGAATAGTACGATGTTCCAAAATTTTGTCATCGGAGCCAGGGTCATGTGATGCCATATACATGGCCAAATCCAACTTAGCTTTCCTAATTTGATTAGAAAACTGACACCAAAATTGTTTACCCCAACGTTGCATAGTCACCACTTGCGAATGAACTCTATAAAAAACAAGAATAACCACGAGAATTATTCTAATATGACCAAACCTCATCACAAAGCCCAATCTTAGACAATCAGCTATTCTCCACTTGAAACTTGTAACTTTTCTGGGAAAGAGAAAAATCAGTAGTGCTCAGCTCAATAAGGTGATGATCCAAAACCGAAGCCATAAGGCAAACAAGCTTAGCTTTAAGAAACAACGCTAGGCAATAATCGTTAACAAGACACTGATTTAACCTTTCTTCCCAAAAATCAGTAGAACCATAGCCCTTTTCCTAAGTGTAAGGGTATCCTTCTTGTGGCAAATTAACAAGACAATAATCCGAAACAACTTCTTGAAAGCCTTTAAACAACCACTCCAGATGCGCAGCACTGCCATTCTTATCACTAAGACTAAGAAGATCATTATAATCCCTAATTAAACACCAAGGTAAGGAAGAATGATCCTTTAAGCTTTTTAACAAATCCTATGACAAATGTCTTCTACTTCTATCCGGTTGACTATAATAACTAGTACATCGCCAAGAGTTAAAGCAATCATCAGTGATGATAGTATCAACATGAAATTTAAAAAAAGATAAAATATCAACGATAATTGTATCATTCCAAATGAGAGTTAGGCCTCCACTGTGCCCCTCTCTATCAACACAAAAATAACCTAAATAACCAACACTGCATTTTATTTCTTCCATTTTATTCAAATTAACAAGAGTTTTAATCAAAAAAATAAAGGATGCCCTATGAGACTTGATTAAATTTTTTAGAGCTAAGACTGCCGGTGGGTTGCCAAGGCCAAGGCAGTTCCAATTAACGCCAATCATGGCTCTTGGCCGGGTCTTTATAAAAGACTCGGCTGATAAATCATCATTACTGTGTATAGCTCTAGCAAGCTATCGTCCTTCCTCAAGAATAATGATGTTATCCTGCACTTCAATATTCTACAAAGGATTTTCATGCAAATGGGTTTCTAAAACAAAGGCTCGTTTCCTTTTCCTTTCCTCAAGCAAAAGTAGCTCTTAGTTCTCTTATTTTTGAGCCCATGGTAGCCCACTTCTATTTGTTCAGGATTAGTCAACCTGACAGACCCATCCTTACCCACCCACATAATCATCTTACCTTTTCCAATAGAGTTGGAATTTTGAGTAATCCTATGATTCTTGCTAATTAAATGATTGTCACACAAATCTGTCTCTATGATTTTTGCACTCATTTCCTGCTCTCCCATTTTGAAATTTGAATTATCACTCTCCTCCTCCCTCAACCACTACTTTGCCACCAGCCCTCCTTGAAGTAACCTTAATCCACGATCACTATTCCTTTTTCAACTCACCACCATCTGTTGAAAAATGTGAAGGACAAAAGTTGTCAGCATGCCAAATTAATCTGCACAGATAATAGACATAACTATTCAGCTCATATTGAAATCGAGCAATGCTACACCTGCCATTAGGTAACTTGAGCTTCTTCCACCACTTCAAAGGTTTACGGACATCAAAATGAACATGAATCCG